>SNQJ01S0090798.1:46089-59997 GCA_010110895.2 Picea sitchensis
ACATTGCATACAACATATAACATATGTTATATGTTAACATATGCTACCAATCCAAAATATATGCCACAATTTTTTATATATGGTTAATTAACCATAAAAAAAAATGCGCCCAAGTCATAGTTTAGTTGCCATGATTTTATATATGGTTTTTAAACCTTATAATAAGGCGCTCAATCTAGATTTCGATGCCCAAGAAATCGTGGGTGGTTGGGATTTGATCCAACAACCTCACTTTATTTAACCAATAGACTTACCATTACACTCAGTCTTTTTCAGTGCAGTTAGTTGCATTGGATTTCTGAGGTCAAGCAGAACACAACGAGACCAATATGAGATCCATTTGATGCAATTTTTATGTACATTTTGAGCATTTCCATAAATTAATAAGAAATCCTCCCCCACTGAGACAAAGGCCCGAAGACGTAGGCAACCTTGCTGAACTCCGTTATCAAGTTTGGTGTTGTGGCTTGTTGCTCCTTATGTTTTCTTTCTGATCTACTTTTCTTATTATGGCTGCTATGATATCTCATTAGTTTCTTCCTCTTTCTTCAATTCCTAAATGGTTAAAGAACTCATTCTTTAAAAACTTAACCATATTCTTTAAAAGATCTTTTCAGATCAACATGTTAGGCAGGCGAAGCAAAATAGAGCATAAACATAGAACATCAAAAAACATAAGAAACAATAGCAATCACAGAATTGACACCATGATTTATGTGAAAACCCAATACGGGAAAAAACCATGAGGCAATGATAGTCGGTATTCTTATTATTCAAGGGACAATTATAATAGCCAATACATACATATAACCATTCTCTCCTCACAAACACATTGTACTCCACAGTATTGTGTCTTTCTCACACACTCTACACACATTTCACTCTTACCTCTACAGGTATGCTCGTATATATAACATCTCTCAAACAGTTAGACTAATTGATTATAATTAGGTCCACTAGTTACACAATCTGTTCACAAAAGAGTGCATGCATGCACATTCCTAATATAGTTGCATGTATGTGCATGTGACTGCATGGGAAATTCGTTGGCATATTTCCAACATGGAAACCTTCTGTTGTTCTCTCTACTCCATAGCCATTCCAAAATCGATTAGTTTAAATAACATTACACATGTTTGTGAAGGGATAAAAAGTTATTTTTTCTGTTAAAACTATCTTTCGTCTCAAAAAAATTAACTTTCGGCCTAACTATTAGTTCGACTGGAAACCTGTAACTATGGCACCTTCAAGAAAAGTATGTGTTCACTTCAACTTTCTCCAACTTGGGCAGGAGAGGACTCCTTAAAATTTTAGGATATTGGTTTCAGAACTAGTACCAACATTTTTAGAATTGAATGGACTTTCATCTGATACAATTTGTATTCAGTTTAATTGTTTTTTAGTATTTTTAATTAATTTTATAAAAAAATGTTTGCAGATGTTTTCCAGATGACATATTGATTAAGTAAAATGAAAAAACAATATCTGCAATAATACATAGTTGAAATTTATGGAAAAATTATATTACATAATCTTTCGTTGTCCTCTTCAAAAGGGTATTTTTAGATTTTCCTTTTAAATAAAAAATAAGGCAGATAGATGGAGTCTCACTAAACATGATTAAAATATAGAACGTTTTTATATTGTTCAAATTCAAAATATTGTAGAAATTATAATATCCATCCATTAAATTGATCCAGGTGGATATTGGTGGCCACCCACCTATTCCAACTTCCAACTAGCTCACCTTGACATTTCCAGTTCAGCACGTTTCTCTATAATGGGGACATTTATTTGTAATTGTGGGTTTTGAAATATCGTGGGGCTCTACATAGGTACATCCAAACGGAAATGGATTTCCTAAACATCTCATCATTGGGAGCTTCCTATCGATATGTTGTCAAAATCGAGTAGAAATCTAGGCACCAGAAAAAAATGGGAGTTCGAGTCTTCAAATATGCAACAACCAAAGCATGGTAAAGACGACCCTAACCAATATCCTCCCCACAACTAGTCCAATAAATAGGAAAAGAAGGGTAAAGTAAAGACAAAGAATGACACTCGAAAATGGTGCGACTTCCACGAAATTCCCTGATTCAGAATTTGATCCAGAATATATTGAAAATGGACAGATCATCGACGCAAACCCTACTACTGCTATTGTGACCGTAATAGTTCAACCAAAAGAACCAATAGATCCTAAAGAGGGGGAGCACCTCTTCCATTCACAGATGTGGGTGAAGGGACTCCTATAGCATTTCATTGTTGATAGCGATAGCCAGAAGAACCTCATATCAGCTGAGGTCATAAAACAGTTTAGGTTGTCGAAAACACCACACCCACAACCATAGAACATGAGGTGGCTTCACCAGGGATGAGATCTCTATGTCAGCTAACATTTTCGTCTATCCTATGGCATCCAACTCTTCAAGGATGAGGTAGAGTGTGATGTTTCCCCTCTTGATGTTTGTGATGTTGTTTTGGTCCAACCATATATGTGGAAGCATCATGTTGTTTATGAGTCTCAACCCTGTAGTGTCACTATTAATCTAGGGGGTCAGCGCTATAGGATACCAGAGGTAGTTCCGACTATTGTTCCACCAAAAAAGTCTTGCAAGGTAATCTCTCATACTGCAAAAATCATCCTCTTCACAGTCTGTTCAAAGGATGCATAGAAGGCCACTACAACCACTGCAGCCTCAACACCTTCTATCCAAAAGAAGCAAATTGCAGAAGAGAAAAAATATATTGTTTCTTCACCTACAATGATTTCTACACAATTCCTCCTCAAGCCCAAAGACAATAGGTTGGTGGAGCAGATTCAACCCTGCTAGCAATAGGTTTGTGACAACCTTCCATAGACCAAGCAGCGCAACTTCTCCAACAAGGCACACAACTGATCAAGATTCAAATTCAGAAAACTCTTTCCCCTCTTCCTTGGGTGCTCAACACAATGGATACCATTGATTTCTAAGGAGGTAGGATTGATCCAAGTGGATATTGGTGGCCACCCACTTGTTCCAACTTCCAATTTGCTCATCTTGACAGTTTTCAGTTCAACATGTTTCTCTGTAATGGGGACATTTCTTTGTAATTGTGGGTTCTGCACTTACGAGGCCGTCCTAAAGCCCTAAAAAATATCCGGGTGGATATCATTGGCCACCCACATATTCCAACTGACTTATTTTTAAAGTTTTCATGTCAGTACATATTTTTGTACTTCCGGGGCCATTTTGGGGCTCTAAATAGTGCTTTCTTGGCTTTTGACTATCAAAATGTAATTCTAATCAAAGTTTGACAACATGATTTGTAGTTCTCGAGAAGACCTTTCCAATGAGCTATCACATGCCTAAAACAAATATTGTATGCAAAAGTTATGACGCCGAGAAGTTAATGTACTAACTTACGCCAATGGAGGCCATATGACCTTTGGTGCTTCATCTCCTAGGGTTAGGTTTTTGGATGTCTAGGGTTTTGACATTCATGTTTATCATAAAAAGGCTTTGAGATCCTCATTGTAATCATCTTCTTGTGAATGAGCGTAGCCATCACATTTCTTCTCATAGATAAAGTTGTCACCATTCTAGCTAGTCCTGCACTCTATATTTTTACAGTCCTTGTACATTTCTTTCATTAATAGAAATCATGTATTGTTGTATTTCTCTATTTCTGACAATTTTTATGTGCATTTCATTGTAATATCGTTGCTTTCATTTCGTTCTGAAAAACAATCCGGATCATAAATTCAACACTATAGTCATACTTTAATAAAGTTTGTGTAGATTGTTGCAGTATATTTTATTTTTCATAAACACAAGTTCAATAATGAGTATATTCACGTCGAAAAACATAACTCATTATGAGTCCCTTCATTTTTAAGAAACATACTCTCAAACAATCGCTACATTGACATATCGCATTTCAGTAAAAAAAAAATACTTTTGTTTACTAGAAGTTGAAAACTTCTAAAAATACATTTTGTTTTCTCAAAAAACAAGGAAAATAGACACCCAGATTCATGATTTTACCTTGCAACAAAACATTTGTGAAATTCATCTCTACTCTTTTCAATTTTTATTCAATATCATTTGAATAATTTCAATACACTTCTTAAAATTAATAGAAAGTTAACAAAGATTTAAAAAAACAATGGCAAGAGTGTTTTGCATTCCAATAAATTTGGAATTGGACATTCAAAAGTAATTAAAGCTCTCTTGTACAATGATCCAAAGGTCACTACTATAAGAGAGGACAAACTATACTACATTGGGAAAGAAGGTTTACTAAGAACCAATTATTGTTAATTTGTAAAAGAAGGGGAGTATAACTATATAGATAACCACTAGAAAGTGGCATGTTCAATGAATTATCGGACATGGAAATAAAGTATGTTAATATCTTTCATTCTTGCTTTGTGAAAAACTTGTTTTTGCTTATGTAATAAGCAATAAATCATTTTCTCTTGTGAAATGTTTATTTGAATCATTTATATTTTTAAATAATATCAATCATTAATAAATAATGTATTTATTTTTATTAGAAAAATTATATTATATAATTTCTTTAATAAAACTTTCTACATTTTAGTCAACATTCTTTCTTTGTGAAAAACGAAAAACTTGTTTTTTGCTTATGTAAAAACCAATACCAATGAGTCATTTTCTCTTGTGAAATGTTTATTTGAACAATTTATATTTTTAAATCATATCAATCATTAATAAAAAAAAATTATAAAGTTATTTCTTATGGAACAATACATGCATGACTAAATAGTGATGGCCCGATAAGTCATACTAAGTCATACTAGTATGGTGAAGTGTGGGGATCTATTATTCTTCCCCTAGAAGATATTAGTGTTGTAATTGGGTGTAATCACCACAACAATACTCTTAATAAGATGGAGCCACATTGTACGAAGTCGCACTAGATTTATTTTCCATCACTTGGACAACATGGCCTAGGAAAAGGGTTCAATTGATCAATTAACCATAAACGATTTGATCCAATGGTATATATCCCCATATATATATATATATTTTAAAAAGAACTCATAAGAAAACCTTCTCATATTTCTTCCCATTTACTGGAGAATACTTATCATTATCAATTACAACTTTTAACTTGATAAGAGCATTGAATGATGTATGCAACAAAAGTAAGGAGCTAACATGATTGAAAGATTGACCTCAATACCTCATATTTTAATGCTCAAATTAAAACATTTAACAATTCAAACTAACCCTCCAAACTTATAGTCGCATTTAATACTCTATTGCATCGTACTTATTGTTTTTTCCAACTTAAAATGTTACATATTTTGTTTTTTAAATTCAAAGAAATAATGAAAAATTTAATACACATGCAAAAACTAAAACTGTAAACTAAGCTGTACCTAAAGAGCCCCTTGCTTGAATAGTATTTATAGTCAATATTTCATCATCAAAATAATAATAATTGCACCCTTTGACTTTAACCTATACTGAATTGACGTGCTTGCTCAAAATTAAAATTTAAATAGTGTATAGTTAAGAAAAATTTAAATAGTGTATAGTTAAGAATTATTCTATCAATCAGCATTCCAAGCCAAGCAGAGGCGATTTAGTTAACCTCTGGATTACAACCCCACAAAAAGTAGATTGGTACCTGGACGTAGACACGACAATAAGCGGAGTCGACATACAATTTTCGTGGAACAGTAGCTGCAATTGCGCAGACAGCGAGTTAGAAGGCTTATGAGCTGCAGGTGACAAAATATTCTCCGGGTTTTTCGCAGACGTCCCTCCAGCAGAGCGCATAAATATCCACGGAAAAAATTCGGAATGATAAATATTATATAAGATACTTAGCCATGAAATCCGAAGATATGAAGCAATTTCATAAAAATCTCTTCGACATTTCATAGGAACAAGACATTTAACTTTCCAGTACTGTGACTACGCGTAGAAAGCGAGTAAAAACGGAGTTTGGACGAAACTTTTGACCATTTTGTCGTGGTCCTTCCATTTCTTTCGATCTTTCGTCAGCGATACCTTCAAGTCTAAGAAACATCTGCGGTACCTTAAAGTCTAAGCAATCGTGTAAGTTCTCGACAGCCATCCTCATTAAGATGTATATATGTATGGCGGGGGAAGACGCAATTTCTAGAAGCTCAGGGAAATAAAAATGGCCATGCTGAAAGAAATATACAACGATGGGGATATGCAGAGAGAATTAATGGACGTTCCAGGCTTCAGATTCTATCCGACAGAAGAGGAACTGCTTGGCTTTTATCTGAAGAAAAGGGTCCAATGTGGCCATCCACTGAAATTTGATCTAATCATACCAACCTTGGACTTGTATCGATATGACCCGTGGGAATTACCAGGTATACTCAACTCAACACTCTGGTTTTTCCCTGTTTCGATTTTTAAAAGAATTTTCACTGAATATTAACTGATCCATTCTTATTCTTGCAGGTTTGGCTCGTCATGTTGGCGAGGGACAATGGTTCTTTTTCGTTCCAAGAGATCACAGGAAGCCATGCCCTCGTCCTAACAGATTGACGGTGTCTGGTTTCTGGAAGTCCACCGGTTCAGACAGAACAATTCGCAACGAGCTACTTCACTGCATCGGTCTAAAGAAAACTCTGGTGTTTTATAAAGGAAAAGCGCCTGGCGGGAAGAAGACGGACTGGATCATGAATGAGTACAGGTTGCCAGATTTCAGCTCTTCCACAACAGAGGTAGTTTTCCCATCGTTTTTCAGTCTTCTGCTTTATATATAATCTGGATCTAATAAGATATAAAAACATGAACTTGTTTTATCCATTACTATTTGTTAACAAAACCAAGGTTAACATCGATTTTTACCAGTTGCTTTCAGAGAAGCGAGGTGCTGTATCCTGGTAGGGAGCACCTCGCTTCTCTTTTCTCGTGCAAAGATACTGAAGAAATGTAAGTTGGCATGCGCAGAAGAAGATGGATATGGTGTTATGTCGGATATACAGAAAGGCTGGTACTCGGAAATCGATGGAAGAACGCGCAAAGCCTAATGACATTGAGAAAGAAGATCCAGTTTTTTCAGCTGGTAATGAATATGAAGAGAAACTGTCTAATTCATTCAGTCTTAATGGCAGCTGCGAATTATCAAATGCAATGGGAGAGACTGGAGTTTCTTCATTACATTATCGGAATCAAGAGGGAGTGTGTTCTTCTGTTCTAAGTAAAACGAACGATGAAGATAATCTGTTTGAGTGCCTCGAACCGATCATGTTCTGTGAAGAGAATAAAGACTGCAAGCCACCGCACTTAGAGTTGCCCACTTTCTCTATGGACTGCTTGCTTAGCCATGAGGCGATACCTAGTCCATGGGCAGACAATATAAATACATGGACACCTTATGCTCTTCTGTCTACCCCATAGCCAGTCCAAATTCGATTAGCTTAAATAACATTACACCTGTTTGTGAATTGATGAGTAATGTACATTTATTGTGATCGATGAAAAGGTTCTGTAAATTTCTCGTTTATGCTGCGATATCTTAATGATTTAGATCTCAGGAAGCTTGTGGTTTATTTACGAATCTAAATGTCTTTTCCTCGAAAATTCCAATGGTAAACCTGGTTATACATTTTTATGTTTCAAAATTATCAAGTGTCTCAATTGCTGAGCATATCATACAGGGAATCAGTAAAGAGTAGTGTAAATTTGTCGAGTACTCTGGATTTATTGTGGTCTATGAAAAGTTTTCGGATTTCACATTTATGCTGTGTGGAGAGGACATGAATTATTTTCCAAACCCAAAGAGCCCTTTTGTCATAGATCGCATTGCTAAATCTGATCGTGTCTAAAAGAGTTTTAATAAATATACTGCATCTCCGCAGATTCAAAAGACATCTCGAGTTGCATAAATATTTTAAGTTATTATATAATAAATTAAAAAAAAATGCTTTAATTGTATTTAATAAATTAAAAAAATGTTTTAATTCTTTTAAATTAAAAAAAAGACATAACACCTTCAAATAAATAAATACTTAAAGTAATCGTGCATCCTTTAAGTATTTTAATATAAAGTTTACTATTAATAATTATTAAATATATAATAATAATAATAATAATCTATTTTTAAGGTCATGGTCAAGCTAGCACACCAAATTGGTGTATGAGACCTCCTTGTTTATATTTGTAATGCACTCAAGGTTTATATATATAGTTCCATGAACTATTAATATGTAAAACATATTGAAAAGAACGTATTAAAAGAGCGAAAACATTTCAATTTTCTATGATCATACATACCCCACGTGGTATGATAATTGTATATCTACATTTTTAAAAACTAACTTCAAGAGAAACGCTTCTGCACTTCCTTCTCATAGAAAAGCCTAACATGTCATGCTTTACATTAGTATTAGTATTTTGATCCTTAGCAATTCCTTTTCCTTCTCATAGAAAAGCCTAACTTGCCTTGCTTTACATTAGTATTAGTATTTTGATCCTTAGCAAAACCATAACTATCATGCCTTGCATTAGATTAGTATTTTGATACTTAGCAAAACCATAACTATCATGACTTACTTGATATTTTATTTTTCGAGAATTATATAACCTAATAAACATTAACATATGGTTTAGTTTTTAAGTGTTAGAGTTTGATACTTTTTACTCTATGATATATTATTCAAATTAGGTTAATTATATTTGATTATAAAAGTTAATATTTTTTCTTAATTGTTAAGGTAATTAAGTTACTATAGTTTTATTATCTTTGTAATTAAGAAACTTTAAATGTTTTTAGAAACGTTATAGTCATCCTCCAATTTTTTAATGATGAAAGTCATACAAACTTTATCACGAACCATAGATGCCATTAAAAAGGAGAATTACCAAGAACTTATGATAGAAGCGAGAATGTAAATTGCATAACCATATACGATGAATTTTAATGTGAAATATTAATAAATATGTGCATAGTTATTATAACTTGAAAGGGCATTCATCCACATGAAATGAAACAAAATTAACCATGAAAATGTAATTTTATTTAGTGTGCAAGTTCGAAACCTTTAATCTATTATCAATGTGCTTAAGAGAAGAATCTCCTCATATGAGCGTGTTTTCCAGCAAGATCGCACAATAGATAAATTGTTAAATATTATTAAGAGGAAATCATGTCATCATGTCGCTCTCCTCATCTTTTTCGCTTCCCTCATCTTCTCCAACAACAGAAGACTCTACAAATTTTCAAAGAATAGGTATGTAGCATATTCAGTGATAGCCTGTAGACTGGATATAAAATTGAATGCTTGCGAAATTAATTCTTTCAAATTTGTTAGTGATTGGAAAAAAATTGAGCAACATGATCACTCTTGCAGAAAGAATGAGTTTGAGAAGACAAGTTCTACTGTAACTATTCTCTTTTCAATATTGCAAGCAGAAGAGGATTAGTTTGAGAAGATAGGTGGAGCAACATGATCACTCTTGTAGGCCGAAAATGTTTGAGAAAACATGTTCTATTCTCACTATGCTCTTTTCAATATTGCACGTACAACTGTGTAACGAAGCGTTCGATGGGAGTTCTCTCGCTTCCGCTCTTTCTGACCTTAAGCATTCTCCTCCGCACTAATCTTCTTGTGAATCTTCTCTCTATTTCACTCAACTTATATCAAACACTTCCTCTTCGTTCTTGTACATCGATTGCGAGACGTAGAAATTTATTGGATATTTCTTATATATGTATTTCACATACTGGTTTGAGAAGACAAGTTCCATGTTCACTCTACTGTTCTTTTTCATCTTCCAGGCATAAGAGAGCATCAGTTTGAAAAGAAAGCTTCCAGTTGCAAAGGATACCCATTCCTTGAGGAGCATTGTTGAGCAGAAGGGAAAATGCATCGGGTAAGAGATTAATGGACTCACCCATGCATGCATGGGAAGGAGGAAGATGACAGATAGATTACTCTCGCTTAAACTCTGACATACTTAGACATGCAAATTACCAAGTGGAACTCTCACCCACTATCATCATATACTCCAACATGCAAATTACCGAGTGGAACCCTTACCCACTGCCATCATCACACACAAAATCCACCGTAGACATTGAAACATAACATAACAAGTTATGAGAGCCCTATAAAAATATTCAAAGATTCCTCCTACACTTAAAAAAGAAGGAGAAGGTAATAGAAACATGTTTTGATGTTTTAATAGTACTTCTTAAAGTTTCAAAAAATGGTGCAATTAAAAAAAATGTATAAGTGAAACAAATAAAGTAACTCGAATCCTTACTTCAATATTTAGTATGGTCACTTCAAAAAGTGGTGCGATTAAAACAAATCTATAAGTGAAACAAATAAAGTAACTCGAGTCCTTACTTCAATCTTTAGTATGGTTGTCAATTTCTTGACATGTTTTCGTGTACCTCAAACTATTGAGGCATGATGGTTTTGACATGTTTTCGTGTACCTCAAAATATTGAGGCATGATGGTTTATGTGGGAAAGGAAATAACCTCTTTCATTTTAAGAGTGGTTCTTCTTATGTAAATTGAAATTACTTTTTGTAACAAATATTCATGATATATATAAATAAATTTGCATAACTGTATAAATTACAGAATACTAGTTGATATCTATATATATCTCCATTTAATCCAAATATACGGTAGTTATCAAATCTTACAATTCAAATACCAAGTATACAACTATAATACATATTCTTGGAAGAAATGAAGTTGAGTGTTCAACATGAATCAATTATTGAACATTTGAGAATAATTCACATTCATTATCACCTTCATACTTGTTTATGAACTTTAGCATTTATTTAGAGAATAATGTAAATACAATCATAAAAAAGAAATAAAAAAATGGCATGAACTTTAAAACAATTTAATACCATTGCATACATCAAAATACCAACACATAATTTAAAAATAACATTCAATATTGAATATTGAAAAAAAAATAATAAATCACATGAACTTTAAAACAATTTAATACCATTGCATACATCAAAATACCAACACATAATTTAAAAATAACATTCAATATTGAATACTGAAGAAACATCCAATCACAAGTTTAAAATTAGATATGTTATTCACTATTCATGAAAATAAGAAGATATACCTCATTCTGTAGGTGAAATTATCATTTCAAATTATATATATTAAATAGAAAAAAAAAATATCAAATAATTTATTGGAAAACTCATTCATTGATGAGATATGCATATTATTGAAACAATGTCTAAATCATAATGATGCACAATTGAAAATGTGAAACATTATTTCATGGAGGACAAGTTTAATTATATTAAGGAGAAGAATAAGAAAAAATGGGTGACGGCATCAATAAGACCTATTTCCAATTTTATTATAAAATGAAAATCGTCAATTTTGAGAAAAAATAAGTATCATTAAAATATTAATACTTTTGCAATTATGTTATATCACTTAAATAATATCATAAAATATTAAAATATCATATATTAAGATGTTATACTAAGGAAATAAGTAGTGAGGATTGACATTTAGGCTTTTACTATGAAAAATAAATGACACTCTAAATTTTTTTTTTATGTGTTTTTTCATTTCCGATTACATTTTCCAATCACTTTTATTCAATATTAAACTATAAATTGTTTAAATTGTAAATTTTAGTTCTTGAAACTCTACAATTTATGTGTTTTAGGGTTTTTTTTTATGGTGATGAATCTATTTATACATTCAAAATAGATTTTAAGAAACAGAAATTTGTGTTTTCATCAATTATTATATTGTCTGGTGATGTTGTTGGAAATGGGAAAAAAGTAGAACATTTAAACTATGTTATGCATTCTATAGAAATAGATTTTTTCAATGGAAATAGAAAGACACAATTTATTAAAACATAAATGTGCAAGTGATATTCTAGCATAACCTTTATGTCATCTAAGCTATAGGCTTGGGCCTTCTCTAAACACGAATTTTTAAATGTGTCCATGTTGTGATTCTTTAGAAAATGAGAGAGTTTCTTAAAAAATCAATTGCATCTAAATTTCCATCAACTCCTTGCACTCACCCTAATACTTGGATTCTCTTTCAAGCTTGTTTTCAACCTAAGCATTCAACCATTGACCATTGGGACCAATGGGTAACTTGTAGAGTTGTTGAGAAAGCAAGAGGGAAAGGTGATAGTCCCTCAAACAAAATTTTGGGAAACAATTTATAAAGTAGGAATTCTAGTTACAAATAGAATAGAAGAGTATATTTTTATTTTTGTCAAAGAGAGTGTAGAGTTCTTGTTGAGAAATCAAGAGGGAAAGGTGATAGTCCCTCAAACAAAATTTTGGGAAGCAATTTATAAAGTAGGAATTCTAGTTACAAATAGAATAGAAGAGTATATTTTTATTTATATCAAAGAGAGACCTTGTAGGCCCAAAGGGGTTGGATCCAATGGTGGAAAGCGAGGAGTTTTTCACCGTTGGGCAAGGTTCAATTCTCGNTCACCATTGGGCGAGTTTCAATTCTCGTGAGGGCTTTACCTGGAGCCATGGGGACACCTTGAGGTAGTGGTCGAACGTGTGGTTGCACCCAGAGATACCATATTAAATGGTATCGTGACCTGTGCACACATAAGTGGATCAAATCCCACCCCCATGTCCTTCAAATTTTTAAAGTCCCCGAGGTGTAGGACAGTCGGTGATGGAGTGTGTTGTTAAGCCACTCTGTGTTGAAAAGTCATCGGTTCGAAACCTGCGGGGACAAAAAATTCAACCATGTTAAGGGTTGGTGTGGCTCAGGTCAGGTGCGATCCCCGGGTGATTTTGACATCTTATATGCCCCTGAGTTGCGGTTTCTCAAGCCAAAGGTTAATCTCGATGCCAAGAAGGTCTGGACCAATTAACAAAAAAAAAAAAAAGAGAGACCTTGTAGGATTTGCTAGGCCATATGAAAAATCACAAAACTCTACAATTGGAAAATTGATGTCAAGGATGTTTCAACTTGCAATATACTCATTTTTTGGTGTTGTTCTAAATTGTTTTTAATATAAGATCATATTTTTCTTTATATAGAGTCAACAAGACTTTCAAGTTACTCTAATATTCATTCCTAATTAAATTTTTCTATCATATGTGTCCACACATAATATGTTGATGTTTGAACAATATCCGGAACACATTCTTCCATATATATATATGACATGATATTTATAATACAAAGTATATATATATAATATGTAGTTATTTATTATCCAATGGACGCATCCTTTCATGGATGATCACCATATGTTATAAATATATGGAACACTCATCATTGCAATAACATATTCACATAAAATATCATCTCTTATGAAAAACCAACACAGTATGAGAGCGGGACCAGGCTTAACTCCTTCACAGGAGGGATCCGGGAAATAAGAGAGATAGCTTGGCATGGTCCCTCTTCTGAAGAAGTGATGAGGTACAAATGCATTGCAAGATAGTGGATCTCCTAGGAACATGTTGTATCTATTTGAGAGTTTCCCATTGGCCTTGCATGCATTGGTTGTAAAGTCATAGGGGTGGACGTGATGAGGTACAGATGCATTGCGGGGTAGTGGATGTCTTGGGGATATGTTGTAGCTATTTGAGAGATACCCACGAACATTGAATGCAATGATTGTGAAGTCACAGGGGTGCACATGATGAGGTTCAGATGCATTGCAACGTAGTGGATGTCATGGTGACATGTTGAAGCTATTTGAGAGCTACCCACATGCCTTGGATGCATTGGTTGTGAAGTCATCTTCTACTATGGATATCAGATGAGTCTAGAGTGAAGTTTGCATACTTTAGAGACAAGCTTTGGCATGTTGAAGAATTTCTCCCTCGTTGAGAGGGAGTGTTGATATTTGAACAACATCGAGAAGACATTCTTCCATATATATATATATATATATATATAT
>SNQJ01S0090799.1:19187-32881 GCA_010110895.2 Picea sitchensis
TCTGCGTCATTTCTGTTGTAGCCATATTTCCAACAAGATTTCCATAGGTGGAACAGAGGTTCCATTTCCATTTCCATGATTTTCATTTTGAACGTCTGCTACATCAAAGATCACCATAGCAGGAAGTTCCATTTCCACAATTTTCAGGTAACAAAATTATCAATTTTCACAACTGTTAGATTTGGACTTCTTGATCTATAAATTTCCTCATGTTTCATGGTCTAATATATTGTAATATTCGAAAAAATCAAGCATGGGAGAGTTATATTAACACTTTGTATTTGAAACAACACTATAATATAAAGATGATTTTGACATTTGGTTTTCCTTGTTAGAAGAGGAAACAAAACCAGGAATAAGGGAGAAGAAATAAGCACCTTTGACAATCGTGACCAAGTCGACTTGCCCAAATTGTCACCGAATGGATTTTCCCTAGCTTGCTTAAAATTTCAAGTAGAGGGAAGGAAGTAGATTCTAGCCACAATGAGGTAAGTCATTGCCAATTTATAGATTTCTTATTGTTTAAATTTTTTTTGTTTTGTTTTTTTTTTCAGTTTTTTATTGAAAATTTTAAAACAAAAAAAATATTTTATATATCTAGGAACATGAGACTAACCAGGAGAAAGAGGCCTTGGTTTTGATATTAGGGATGGAGGCTGTTAAAAAATTCGATGGTGTAGACTTGAAAATGCTTGCAAGATACATAGAAAAATGATCCGCTAACACCCCTGGAAAATTGCAAGGAAATCAACCATGTCGAAGGGAATCAATTGATTCCCCAATCATTCCTGGATCAAGCATAAGATCAAGGAGGAAATCATTGAAAATAACCTATAATAATTTGGAACAGAGAGGATACCTCCAATGCCAAATCCACTCCTGGGACCCAAACTTCTTCCACCATACCATGTTTTGGATCTTGCATTCGGAACTATGATACAAGGATATAATACGACATGGTTTCAGGTGAAATTCGAATGTTAAATGTTGGGAATGTTTTTGTTAATAACTTGAAGGAATCATGCCTGCAACAGTTCAAAGACCATCTCCATTTTTTGTTCTTAAAGATACCACTGCACCTGCAGAAATCTTTAATTCACAACATGAAATCTGAATTTGGCATAGGTTGGTCAGTAAAAAAATGTGAAAAGACAAATGTCTTAGAATTGCAAGAGATTTAGGTTCAACCAAACAAATAAGACAAAAAAAATATCGCCCGAGAAAAGGCTCAAGAAAATGCCAATTGATGTTAGTTTAAAAGTATGGAAATAACTTGTGAAATCATGTGAGAATTCAGATGCACGGAGGAAGTTCGGTGAGGAGAGTACCTAGGTATTTGAATTCTCTCATAATATTATATCAAATTTCTTAAATGATTTGTATATTTTATTTGTGACTAGTTAAATTGACTTAGTGTATGTTTCAATACAACGCCTCTAAAGCTGGGCTTGAAAAACTTTGTGCCATGCATCACAGGGGACAAAAAGGTGTACAGGCCTTGATCTACACATTTGTAAGTATATTTATTATGTGAAATGCTATTTTTTTTTTATTTCCTATAAAAAAAGTAAATTATTACATATTTATTAGTTTAACTAGTCCATGTGCCATGTTTTGACAGGAGGAAAAATATGGTCGACATACAACATAGTTTGAAAAGGAAATGTTGCAAAAAAAAAAGTGGGTTGACTTTGTAATCTTGATGGAGAATGAGGTATCAATAGTACTAAAGGATCCCTAGCCTTTTTTTCCCTAGTTTTTGTCAATGGCTCCCTATTTTGGCATCCTTTCCCTTTATTTCCTTTGAATATTATGAACTTGTGGAATGTTCCTTGAAATTTATGGATTTTGGAAATACTAGCCCTTGTTTTGTTTCTCTTGATAACAAACATAGTTTTCCTAGTAGGTATTTTCCCCTTCCGTTTAATTTATTTATATTTGCCTACTATTTGGATAAGTTGGATTCTCATCCAACATTCATAGGGCCTTCTCTGCCTTGGACCTTCTCTAACATAGGTGCATTTCATTAATAGATGGGTGATAATTTTTTCATCCATCTTACAAAGTGAACACATTTTAGGCCCTTGATTATGTCTCCTTTGCAAATGATCCCAAAGAAGCACCTTGTCTTTCAATACCAGCCACATATAAACACATGTCTTCATAGGAGCTCTAATATTCCAAAGGAGCTTCCACCACCATGATTTTGTCTTGTTATGAATTACATAACATAGTTGTGTACCCTATATTTGCAATGTATTATCTTAGAATAAGATTCTTGGACCAAACCAAACTATATGCCTCATCCCTAATCCTTACATGAATAGAGATAAAGTTCCACATAACATTGCCATTGTGCTACATTCTCTCTTGCAAATCCCGAGAATTTTGCTAATATCTACCTTTGATGCCATATGTTTATGACACATGATCCACCACATAATCTATTGTATAAATTAAAATTCCCTACAAGTTATATATCAAGTCGTTTGGCAACCAATAATATTTACCATAGCCTACCCAAGAGTATACCCAATTCTTACACTCTCCATTACCCACTTTCCACACTAGCCAATTACATATAAAGGGAAAATGAAATTATTCAAGCAATAGCCTCTCTTGATCCTTCTCAATAACATTGAAATAAATTAGAGACTTGAACATATCAAAATACTTACTAGTGGTTGTTTTATACAAATTTAGAATCTCCATTAATTTAGAGGATTCCCTCAAGGATCCATAATAGAACAAAAGGACATCATCAACAAACAAAATATAAGTTAGAATATAACTCCTACTAACCTTGGGTCCTCTAATATCCCATGTTCTTTCATTTTTAACAAAATCATTTGAAAGCAATGATTCCCAAAATTGAACCATATCTTCATGCTTGATGCTAAGCTTAACAATCTATAGAGGATGTGTTCTCAACCCTCTAAGTGGATAATTATGCTACATTTAGTGTGTATTTATTTCATTAAGCCTAAGAAGTTTGTTTTTTCTTAGTTTTTTATTCTATGTAGCCTTCCTCTTGGCTAGCACCTGAAGTATCTAGGAATTATGCAACCCAATTGTCCCCTTTATCATAACAATGAAATTGTCAAGAACATTTTTTGTCTCTATGTGTATGCCAAGACATCTCGAATTGGGTCTCTAACATGTATGGTCAATCCCCCCTTGGGGACATTCACTAGAATTATAATCACCTTAGTGGCCAACTCCAGGGTGAACTTATCCAAGGTGAACTTATCCACATCAAATCAATGTGATGGGATTCAAATGAAATCCAAACTAATGTGGATTGTCTCTCCATTTGAATTTTTCCAATTGCAACATTATTTATCATTACTTGGACAACATGCTCCACACCTTCACTTTCCTTAGCTTTCCTTCACTTTTCATGCCTTTCCTTTCCTTGCCTCCACTTTCCTTGTCATTCCTTGCCACACCTTTCCTTGTCATGCCTTGCCACACCTTTCCTTGCCATGCCTTGCCATTCCTCTCCTTCACTTTCCATGCCTTACCATTCCTTTCCTTCACTTTCCATGCCTTGCCTTGCCTTGCCTTGCCTTCACTTTCCTTGCAATTCCATTTCTTTCCTTCACTTGCCATTCCTTGCCTTCACTTTCCATTCCTTCACTTTCCTTGTCATGCCTTTCCTTTCCATGCCATTCCATGCCTTTCCATGCCATGCCATGCATTTCCTTTTCATGTCATATCATGTCATACCATGGCCTTTCCTTGTCATTCCATGCATTCACTTGTCATTCCATTCCATGCCTTTCCATGCCTTCACTTCCCATGCCTTGTCATGCCATTCCATGCATTGTGATGCCTTCACTTCACATGCCTTGTCATGCCATACCATTCCTTGCCATAACTTAACTTTTCTTTCCATCACTTTCCTTTCATTTCCTTGCCATGCCTTTAATTGCCTTGCCTTAACTTTCCTTGCCTTGCCATGTGTTACAGATCGATATGTCACATTGTTTTTTGCACCCTAAGTGTCGCAAGTGTCGCAAAGTGGCGTATGCACCTCGGTAAGTGTCACATGCACTGTCACAACTGTCATATGCACCTTTAAAAGTGTCACATTCAATTTTTGAGGTGTAACCACCCATTGACACCTTTAAAACAATTTTTCATGTCCCCTAAGTCATTTGGGAGGAGGAAAACCATCATTTCTAGGTCAAAACACACTTTTTCCTTGGAAATTTCGACCCATTTTTTAGCATTTATTAAGGGTGGCTCCCCTCTTTCCATATTGGGGGTCGTACCATGGTTCCCCATCTACCACTATAGGGGAGTTCCACTACTAGGGTGGCACCCTGTCTCTCATTGGGGGGAGCACCATTCTTGTTGAGAGAAAAGGGGGATCTCCTCCACCTTAATCTATGGGACGAATCTTTGAAATCAGGTGGGTTCTGTTCGACCCTCATGATTGGGCTTCATCCTAGGATCATATCCCAACATCAAGGATCCATATCCTCAAAAATACCCTTCATTTTTTCTTGGTGGTTGTGCCTCTCAAGCCTATATATTGAGGGTTTTCCAAGGTGAAAGGGAGGAAGCTTTCGGGTATCAAACCTTTGATCTTCATAGATTCCTACAAGGGCTAGATGAGGAGAGATTGGAGAAGTGTTGAATCATCATCCATGGTTTGTAAGTATTCTCTTTGGGTTCTCATTTGAATATACTTGGCCTATTTCCTTTAATCTTGTGTATTCTTGCATGTTCTTTTCTATTGTCGCTTCAATCTTCGTAGATGAATTTGTTTGATCTAATCAACTAGAGTAGGAGGTAGAGGTTTATCTTTGTTTCCCTTTGCAGGTATCAATTTGTTCTAGGGAGTTTGTATATCAAACTTGGATTGGAAGCATCGAGGATAAACTTCAAAACAATGGTGCATCATAATATTTCTCCCTCTCTCTTTCTAATTGGTTAAACTAAGTTCAAAGGGATGTTAGTTTCCATTTGTACTTTTATGTCTTGGTATTAGGGGTCTGTAATCCAAGGGAGGTTTCATCTGTCTGTGAACAAAACATTATGTGATGTAGGAGTATCGTCATCAAGGCACAAGTGGAAGACAGCTCAACGCACTAGCGCGCATTTTGAAGTGATTATTTTGAATTTAAGAAGGGCATATCACACAAATATCTGAAAAGATTGTAATTAAAGAACATATTTAATTCTTAGGAGTTGAACCATATCATGAGATCGATAGGGAATGTATTTTATTTTAATATGGTAGATTGCAATATAGATTCGAATCGTTTGCTCTTATTTGTCTGTCTCAAACATTTATTGTAATAAATCCTTAGTAGCTGAAAGATTTTATTTCGATAGGATAACACTAAGGTATTCGGAGGGAAAAGATCTATGAGACCTCTTGTATAAAGAAATGTAATGTATGCCCAACTGAAGCTGCTGAAGGTTATTGCTGCTTAGAGTTATTGTTGTTGTAAGAGTATTGTAGTTGAAGGTTATTATAGCCAAAGAAAGTTGAAGGTTATCAGAGTGTATGAGTCCATGTACATATCATTTGAATGAATATAATAGAGAATCATTGTTCCAAATGTTTGGTGTTGTTGTTACTGTGTCTATCTGAATAAATGAATGGTAGGCTTTTTGTTTAATGGAAATTCTCTGTTATTACTTGTTCTTATGTTATGAATTCATTTACATGGTTGAATGTATGAATCTATGAGATAGTAGATAAGTTTCAATTGTTTCTTTTCTACGAGCAAGTTCAAGGAGTGCATAGTGTCCGCAAGGTGTGTGTTGATAGAGTATGTTTCGACTCAGAAGCTCAGAAGAGATAACGTGAAAATTTTGTGTACAAGGAGTGCATAAGTGTCCACAAGGTGTGCATTGACAGAGTCTGTTTTGACTCGGAAATCTAGGAGGGATAGCTAGAAGGTGTGCATAGGCAGAAACACACTCAAAGTCATATTGTTCAGGAGGAAAAATTGAGTCGTTGAAGGACTGTTGCAAGGAGTGCATAGTCTCCCATCAAGAGTTAAGTTGAAGGAAGTTTGTCGCAAGGTGCGCGCAGGGTCGATGTTTGATTAAGTATCAAAGAGGTCATTATAAGAAGTTCAGAGTGTCAAGGAGGAACAAGTCCAAGAGAGATAACTTGGAGCTTTGTATGAAAGGTGTGCATATTTTCTGCAAGGAGTGTGTGACAAATTAATTTTAATCAGGAGCTCAGGAGGAGTAGCTTACGTTTATTTGCAGGAAGTGTAAAGAACTGTTGCAAGGTGTGCACAGTCATCCACAAAGAAGATAAGTCACGGAGAAGAGTTTTTGCAAGGCATGCACATAGTCAAAATTTGACTAGGTGTCAAAGAAGTGCTCTAAGGATAAAAGGTTCAAAGGGAGAACAAGCTCAGAAGAGGCAGTGGGGAGAAATATTCAATAGGGATGATCCCTTTAAGATTTCACAAAATTAACGAGTAAGATATGTTCAGGAGGAAGCGAGATCGTTCCAGAGCGCCATATATGGGAGAGTTGCACAGAGGTTAGTCATGGACTATTTCGGCACTTTGTGGTTTAGAGGCTTAGAAGTGCTTGAGAAGTGGGGTTTCCAAAGTCACGAACTCGCGAAGTGATCCTAGTCATTGGCTGCAAGGAGGATACGTAGCAGTAGATTGGAGAATTCACGAGATACATTTCAGAGAATTTGTGTGGAACAAGTGAAATCATCATGAAGTCACGAAGGTCGAGGTAGTCTGGATCGTCGGATCCAGGTGGACACATGACAGAGATCTGTATGTATCAGCAGAAGGCGTTTCAGAAGGAAACAAGGGTGGAGGTCGCAAAACCATTGAAGCCTGAAGCTAAGAAGAGGGATAGACCAAGGTTTTATCCCACATTCATATGAGAAAAATATCCTAGACAGTGGAGCTAGCTCCCACCAGTTAAAGTTCCCATAGGCACCAGAAAACGGTTGTGCGGGTAATTCAAACCTGCGAGGTAAAAATCGAGGGCTTGTGTAAGTTGTTCCAAGGTCTGCTAGAGGCCTGAAAAGATGATTCGCCTTAGTGTTTTGAAGATCCTTGATTGGGAGGTCGCAGAACCCCTAGGAGAGGAGGGGGGGCTGCATCAAGTGGTATCAAAGCATGTTTCTTATTTCAGGTAGCGGGAAGAAGAGACAAAGGAGATAGTTTGATACCATCAAGTGGTATGAGAGCCACATAATTTATTTCTGTAGGTAAGAATAGATAGTCTAATAACATCCAGTGGTATCAGATACATCAAGTGGTAGCTATGTAAAGGAGAAATGGTCAGCACAATTCTTCCTAGAAGACGTGCAGAGCCACCTGTGGAAAATCGAGCCATGGAAAGGGAGATGAGAGAACTTTGTGCAAGGTTGGATGCTATGGAAACAACATAAAGGAAAGCACATGATGTTGGAGATGTCAGTGATGCAAAGAACGAGTAAGTAGAAATTGAAGAAGATGTAGTAGAGGAGGCTACAGAAGAACTCTTGTTGAAAGTGGTTGTCAAGTTGGGACCTAGAGACAAGATATAAATCCTGATGTATGAAGGCAATTTAGATGCAGAAGAATTGTTGGATTGGATAAGGTCGATGGAAAAGTACTTCGACTATGAAGACATCGATGAGGATAAAAAGGTGAAACATGTTGTCACCGGATTAAAAGGACATGCAACACTATGGTGGGATGAACTGCAGGCTGAAAGAAGATGCAAAGGTAAGCAAAAGATCAAGAATTGGGACATAACGGTAGCCAATATGAAGGCTAAATTCATACCCAAGAACTATCAGATAAATCTGTTCAGGAAGTTGTAGAACCTGAGATAGAAAGGAATGACAATGAAAGAATACACAGAGGAGTTCTACAAATTGAACATTAGGGCTGGATAGAGAGAAAAAGATGATGAAAAAGTTGCTAGATATATAAATGGCTTGAGATATGAAATCCAATATGAAGTCCAGGATGAAATCAACATGATGACAATAAGGACAATGGAAGATGCTTATCAGATTGTGCTGAAGGCAGAGGAGAAGTTGGCCAGAAAACAAAGCCAACGAAGAAGAGGAAGAAGTCTAAAAAAAGGCAAGGGAATTTTCCATGACAAGGCACAAAAGCCCAAGGTTGAGACTAAAAAACCACATAATCACTCAAAAAGAGGAGGAAGTTCCCGAGGGAAACAGTATGGTGGAAGAAACTCTTTTCCTCGAGGAAGAGGAAGAGGCAGAGGAGGAGAAGTGAAGTGTTATGCCTGTGGAAAGACATGACACATATATTGGGAATTCCCTGAGAAAAAGAAAGAAGGATGAGGTGAAGCTCACATTTCAGAAGTGAAGAAGCGGAATGTTGAAGCAGAAGGTGTTGAATATGGGAAGTATTTGATGATGAAGAAGGTTCTCTTGAAGCAAGAGTCAAAGGTTGAAAAACCAGTGTAGAGGAAAAATTTGTTCATAACTACTTGCAAGACTAAAGATAGAGTATGCAAGGTGATAATTGACAGTGGGAGCATTGATAAATTAGTATCCACAAAGATGGTGGAGAAATTGGAGCTAGAGACAACTGCACATATGAGTCCATATAGAGTCTCATGGTTGCAGAAAGGACACCAGGTAACTGTAACTAAACAATGCCTAGTTGAATTTAAGATAGGAGGATATAGAGATGAGATTTTGTGTGATGTGATTCCCATGGATGTATGTCATGTTTTGTTGGGGAGACCATGGAAGTATGACATAAATTTCATTCATGATGGGAGAAAAAATACTTATACCTTGGAGAAGAATGGTAGGACACATTTGTTGCTGCCAATTGAGGAAAATAAAGTAAAGGAAGAAGCCAACACAAGTATACTTCTCAAGAGTGGGAAGAAAATCTTGAGTGAAGTCAAGAAGGAACAGGAGATGCAATTTGTTGTGGTAAGGAAACCCAAAGTCGTCCTTACAATTATTTCTATGGATGATCTACCTAAAAATTTTCAGGAGTTGTTAGAAACTTTTTCTAACATAGTAGTGGATGAATTACCGAGCGCATTGCCACCCATTAGGATTATCAACCATGACATTGATCTAATACCAAGAGCGAGTCTACCAAACAAAGTAGTGTACAGATTAATACCTCAAGAGAATGAGGAGGTAAAGAGACAAGTCCAATATTTGATGGACAAGTGTTTGGTCAGAGAAATCTTGAGACCATGCGCAGTACCAATTGTGTTGAGTCCGAAAAAGGATGGAGGATGGAGAATGTGTATAGACTCAAGAGTCATAAACAAGATCACCATCAGCTACATATTTTCTTTGCTGAGGATGGATAACTTAATGGATTGTTTGAATGGATAAAATTATTTTTCAAAGATAGACTTCAAAAGTGGATATCACCAGATAAGAATGAGAAAAGGTGATGAGTGGAAAACATCCTTCAAGACAAATGAAGGGTTGTATGAGTGGCTTGTTATGTCGTTTGGATTAACAAACTCCCCAAGTACTTTTACTAGGTTGATGAATGAGGTATTGAGAGATTTTATTGGTAAGTTTGTGATTGTATATCTATATGATATATTAGTCTTCAGTAAAACTGAAGAAGAGCATTTGAGGCATTTATCTTTAGTGATGAGAAGATTGCAGTGGGAAAAGTTTTTGATAAATCTGAAGAAATAATCTTTTATGAAGAAAAAACTCATTTATTTGGGTTTTGTAATCTCTTCAAATGAATTGAAGATGAATCCATAAAAGGTGAGATAAATCAGAGAATGGTCGTCTTCAAGAAGCATATTCGAGGTGAGAAGCTTCCATGGATTAGCAAGTTTCTATAGGAATTTCATCATAAATTTCAGTGGAATTTGTACACCAATGACGGATACGGTGAAGAAGAGACACAAGTCTTTTAAGTGGATGGAAGAAGCCAAGAAAATATTCAGGATATTAAAGGAAAAGATAACTGAACAACCGATTCTAGTCTTGCCAGATTTTGGGAAGACATTTCAAGTAAGATGTGATGCTAGTAGAGTTGCAATTGGAGAAGTCTGAAGCCAATATAATAAACCTGTTTCATATTTCAATGAGAAGCTGAATCACACTAAGAGAAAGTACTCCACATATGATAAAGAATTTTATGCAATAATTCAAGCCTTGAAGAAATGGATGCACTACCTTGTTCCAAAAGATTTTGTTTTGTATAGCGATAATCAAGCTTTACAATTCATAACTAGATAGGAGAAGTTAAATTAAATACATGCTAAGTGGATAGAGTTTATGAAAAAAATTACTTTTTCATTAAACATATTTCTGGTAATGTTAAAAAAAGTTGTTGATCCATTGAGCAGGACATGTCTAATTCTGCAGGAGTTTCAAGTGAAAACCTTAGGGTTTGAACACCTTAAGGATATGTATTATGATGACCCAGATTTTAAAGAGGCATATGAAGCATGTGCAAACCATTTTCTCAGAGACAGAAGCCAATGGACATAGTATCTGATTCAAGATGGATTTTTGTTTAAAGGTTTCTAGTTTTGAATACTAAAATGCTCGATGAGGGAGAATATACTAAAGGAAAAACATAGTGGAGGTCTAGCAGGACATTTTGGCCATGAAAAGACGTTTTCACAGTTGAGAAGTTCATACTATTGGCCAGGTATGAGGGAAGAAGTGAAGAAATTTGTAAACAGATGTAATATTTTCCAGTATGCAAAAGGAAAGAGACAGAACATTGGATTGTATCGACCATTGCCTATTCCAGATAGGCCTTGGGATGCAACAAGCATGGATTTCGTGTTAGGATTGCCAAGGACACCAAGGGGAAGTGATTCCATATTTGTGTTAGTTGATATATTTTTAAATATGGAACACTTTATTCCATGCCAGAAAACTAATGATGCAATGCACATTGCAAATTTGTTTTTCAAGGAAGTTGTGAGACTTCATCGGTTTCCTAAGAGTATTGTCTCAAAAAGAGACACTAAATTTGTTGGTCATTTCTGGAGAACATTGTGGAAGAAGTTGGGGATATAATTGTATTTTAGTTTAGCATATCACCCTCAAACGGATGGACAGACTGAAGTGGTAAATTGGAGTTTAGGAAATGTGTTGAGGAGTCTGGTCACTGAACATCGTAGCCAGTGAGATCAAATTTTGTCACAAGAAGAGTTTGCATACAATGACTTACCAAACAAAAGTACATGAAAGAGCCCATTTCAGATAGTATATGGGATGAATACAAGAGGAGTATCAGAGTTGAGAAATCTGGATCAGAATGGATTCATAAGCACTAGATCAGAAGACTTTGTTGCAGAAATGCATAAGCTCCATAATTAGATCAAAGAGAAGTTGCAGAACAATAGCAGAGAGCACAAACACAGAGTTTATCAACATAGGAGAAAACTTCAATTTGAAGTGTAAGATCAAGTTTTAGCACATATCAGGAAGGAAAGGTTCCCAAGTGGAACATATAACAAGATGAAGTTGAAGAACATAAGATCATGCAAGATCCTAAGGAAATTTGATGAAAATGCTTATGAGATAGAGATTTCAGAAGATGTGGGTATATCGCCCATATTCAACATTTCAGACCTGTACCCTTATAGGGAAGATGACACCAGAGAGTCAGAATATCAAATAGAGATATAGTGGGAGAAGCAAATTCCTTTAGTAGAAAATCCATAGATGGAGAAGATCATAGATCAGAGAATTGGTAAGAAAATTAGGAGAAAGATTTATTTTGAGTATTTGGTAAAGTGGAAAGTAAACCCAATAGAAGATGTCAGTTGGGTAAATGCAGTAGATATTCATAAGAATGGAAATTCAGTGCAGGAGCTCATGGATGGGAGTCCATGAATTTTTGTCCAAAGGAGTATGATGCAGGAGCATCGTCATCAAGGCACAAGTGGAAGATAGCTCAGTGCACTAGCATGC
This sequence comes from Picea sitchensis, assembly GCA_010110895.2. NCBI lineage: Eukaryota > Viridiplantae > Streptophyta > Pinopsida > Pinales > Pinaceae > Picea > Picea sitchensis. The sequence continues at coordinate 31,087 of SNQJ01S0090799.1, forward strand.
ATTTTGAAGTGATGATTTTGAATTTACAAAGGGCACATCACACAAATATCTGAAAAGATTGTAATTAAAGAACATATTTAATGCTTAGGAGATGAACCATCACATGAGATCGATGCGAAATGTATTTTCTTTTAATATGGTAGATTGCAGTACAGATTCAAAGTGTTTTCTCTTATCTGTCTGTCTCAAACATTTATTGTAATAAATCCTTAGTAGTTGAAAGATTTTATTTCGATAGGATAGCACTAAGGTAGTCGAAGGGAAAATATATATGATCCCTCTTGTATAAATAAATGTAATGTATGCCCAAATGAAGCTGTTGAAGGCTATTGCTGCTGAGACTTGTTGTTGTTGTAAGAGTATTGTAGCTGAAGGTTATTGTAGCCAAAGAAACTTGAATCTTATTAGAGTGTATGATTCCATGTACATATCATTTGAATGAATATCACAGAGAAGCATTGTTCCAAATGTTTGGTGTTGTTGTTACTGTGTCTATCTGAATGAATGAATGGTAGGATTTTTGTTTAACGGAAATTCTGTGTTTTTACTTGTTCTTATGTTATGAATGCATCTACATGGTTGAATGTATGAATCTGTGAGATAGTATATAAGTTTAAATTGTTTATCTTCTATGAGCAAGTGAAAGGAGTGCATAGTGTCTGCAAGGTGTGCGTTGACAGAGTCTATTTCGAATCAGAAGCTCAGAAGAGATAACGTGAAACTTTTGTTTGCAAGGAGTGCATAAGTGTCCACAAGGTGTGCGTCGACAGAGTCTGTTTTGACTCGGAAATCCAGGAGAGATAGCCTGAAGGTGTGCATAGGAGGAAATTCACTCATATTCATAGTGTTCAAGAGGAACAATTGAGCCATGGAAGGACTGTTTCAAGGAGTGTACAGTCATCCATCAAGAGTTACGTTGAAGGAAGTTTGTCGCAAGGGGCATGCAGGGTCGATATTTGATTAAGTATCAGAGACTTCATTCTGAGAAGTTTAGAATTTCGAGGAGGAACAAGTCCAAGAGAGATAACTTGTATCTTTGTATGCAAGGTGTGCATATTGTCCACAAGGAGTGCGTGACAGAGTCTTTTGACTCGGGAGCTTAGGAGGAGTAGCTTATGTTTATTTGCAAGAAGTGTTAGACAGTTGGCTTAGGTTGATGGAAAATTGGTATGGATTGTTGGCTGTCATTTATTTCAACCATTGGAGAGTGATATTGTATATTTATGTCAACCCTTAGTGATTGAAGTCAACCCTTTGAGAAACTTCGATAGTGAATTCCGATAGCACAAAGGTTTGGGTAATGGACCCAAGTTTGTTTGATTTATAATGGTATGAGTTTTAATATATTTTAAGGTAAGAATATTCTATATGGGTATTACATGTCATTCCATTTCCTTTGGTATGTGGAACATCACATAACTCCTCACGGTTAGAGAGTTATGGCCATGTGAAGTTGGAGAACCCAGTTTGCGTAATGGACCCACGTTTGTTTGATGTATAACATAATGAGTTTTGATATATTTGTAGTTAATACTATTCTATATGGATATTACATTTCATGCCATTTTTTTTGGTATGTGGAACGTCACATAACTCCTCACGGTTTGAGATTTATGGCCTTACGAAGTTGGAGGACCCTCATATGTTGGCTTGAAGCCCCAAAAGGTCAAAGTTGTCAAAGTGGTTTAAGAGATTTTAGAAGGTAAATAATAAAGTGAAGTGATGAGTGTACTATAATTCAAAGTGAATACAAAATAAATTATTTAAATAATAAATTTAATGGAGAAATTAGAAG
>SNQJ01S0090800.1:19884-32881 GCA_010110895.2 Picea sitchensis
TGTTAGATCACTAGGAAGTAATTTTCAGATCTGAAATTAGTCACATAGAGTTGCATGTGAAAATTGACAATCACAATACAAAACGTTTTATCCAAGAACCCTAGAAGCATCACAGTTCCACGGAAGATCAAACTAGGGTGGACTGACCCATCAATAATCTGATAATGTTGTTCATTACTTTGATGATCGTTTATTTTGTTTCTTCGACTATGACAACGCCCGGAACATAACATCGAGTGAAAGCATAACAAGCAAGAATGAAACATAACCTTTTTATGCTTTGAGGACAAAGCATCCTTGAAGGGGGAGGCAACATAATGAACATAAATTACATATAATAATAATATTCAAAGGGTACATGTCTAAAAGGCATGTCTATTCATGTATCTGACCTTATACATGTCACATACTATTGTACGTCATCTCATTCATTCATTCATTGTCAATTATAAGTTATTTATCTTGTATGGATTTCAACTTTTTGTCCTTATGTTGGATATTTTCTCATATATGAACTGTTGTTTATCACAACATCAATGGAGCTAGATAATGAAACTTGTTGAACCAGTTTAATTTTTTTCTTTAGAAAATGCAAAATTACAACATTTTTCTTATCTATTCAACTTACAAAAGAAGAGAAGAATATATAAACAAAGTCTGTCTGGTAGAGCCTTAAAAAAAATTATACTGTTTTCAAGAATGGTGGAGAGAACTTTGAGTGGAAAACCTTGAAAAATATCTTCAGAAACATTATGAAACAAGTTTTTGTATTTTTGTCTTATTGATAAGAGTAATTCCATTTCCATGTCTGATGTGTGTTGTGTCTTTGTAAATATTACCTCGTCATGCTTTAGACCTACAAATATTTTATGCCTGGTAAAGTTGGCACTTGCATAAACTTAGGTTTGGGTAATGATAAGTGGAAAGTTTTTGTTGTTTTTTTCATCTGATAATCTGCTATCCATAGCCATTATTCAATTTGACTTTAAGGCGAGAATACATACATTTTGTTCAAGGGAAACTATGTTACAATTATCAGGCACACTACATTACCATTGTTATATTGTACAGTCTTTTTCTCCCCATCTTCTTTAACCAGAATTGATTATTTGGGTGTCCGTTTCAGGACAAGGATTTGAAGCGGCTATTTTTATCAGCTTTCTACCACGAGGATGAGTCACACCTTGTATACAACATGTTTTCCTTGTTGTCGAAGGGAGTACAATTGGAAAGGATGATGGGAAGCACTGAATTTGCTTCCATGGTTGCCGTGTTGCTTGGTTTGTCACATGGGATTGTGGTGGTCCTAGCAAAGGTGCTGGCAACCTTCTTTGATGACCCAATTCCCTGGAACTCAGAATGTACAATTGGATTTTCATCGGTGCTGTTTGCTTTGAAAGCGGTTCTCAATTCCAACTCCTCAAATCTTACCAACGTATATGGAGTGCTTCTTCCTGCTCGATATGCTGCATGGGCAGAGTTGCTACTTATCCAAATGATTGTTCCTAAAGTTTCCTTCCTTGGTAACATTAGTGGCATTTTTGCAGGATTGCTATACCTCTGGTTAAGGAGATTTTTCTCTGGTAGCAATCCTCTGCCCCCAATTATTAGGAAATTAACTTGGATTATGGGCTGGCCTCGGAGATTCTTTCAAGATCATTTCACCGGCTTCAGAAGACACACTTTTGGTCGTGGAATGGAAGGTGGTAGAGTCACTGGGAGATCTGGAAATGTTATTGCAGTATGGCGCTGCCCACAGTGTTCTTTTGACAACAACATATATATAGAAATATGTCAGATTTGTGGTACAAGGCGGGCTTCAGCTCCACCATCATATCCAACAGCACCCGCTGGTGTCTCTCAGGACATGCCTTTAGAGGAACTACGACGTCTACGTCTTGAACATTTTAATAGATGATAACATGGGGTGATTTTCAATTGTATTATTTCCTATATCATAAATGGCAAGTGAATTTTCTCCCAGTAACCTGTTGTCTTTTTCTCGTTTTCAAATATCAACAATATTTTACGAGGTAATTTTGCAGAAGGTATGGTGTGTATTTGTTCTTATTTCACCAAAATCCTGTGTTGGAAGACGTGTCAAATGTCCTGATAAACCAAAATGTAGAAAGAGGCAGACATCTGAGGTTTAATGTCAAAAAAACAAGAAACATAAAATTTACTATAAAGTTTTTATGTAGATAAGCATAGATCCATCTTAACCCCGGGATATCTGAAGTTTAATGTCGAAAGAAATAAAGAAATGTAAAAATTACTGTAAAGTTGCATATCCATCTTAACCCCTAGATCTTCCAAGTGTCAAGAGGGTTACACCTGAGTTTTTTTATCCCTCTTGGTGCTTAATAGATCAAGGGTTAAGATGGATCCATGCTAGTTTCTACTTTTCCTCAGATGATTCCTGTGATGAGGAATGCATTGGATATGTCAAGAGTTTAAGCTTGCCTTTGGATCATTCTTTCATATACCAATTGAAATGCATCTAATTAGTAATTTATATGCTATGTTGCAACTTATGTAGTGTGCTTTGCAGGGTATGCGATAATGTATTCATCTGCAAAAAAAAGGGTTAAGGTGATACACAGATCCATAGTCGGATCTAAGGAACTTGAATAAATCACGAAGTGGGAAAACCTTGGAAAAAAAAGTTTAAGCTAGCTAAAGTTAATTAAGCCCAAGAAGACAAAATTTGGCTAACTCCCTTTCAGAGGACAAAGTCGAGTAGTTGGGTTGCAATCCCAAACTCCTCTCGCCAAGCATGTGAAAATGGATTAGAAGTTGGGCATGTCAAGGGACAGTTAGGGAAAATGAGCATAACAGCTTATTGGCTATAACTGCTGTTTAAGCTTAAGCTGAATTGTGTGGGAGACAGTTTGGATAGTTGTTAATTTTTAAGCCTCTGTGCCAGTGGGCTAATTGTTAGTTGTTCCTGGAGCGAATGAAGGATTACAACCCCTTTGTAAAGAACAGGGACATTGAATGTACTTGCTGTTAATATTTTTAATATAGTGTGGAGTTTGTATTCCCCATGAGGGTTTTCTCTAGTTAACCTGTATTTAATTTGCTGATTTTGATTGTGTGTGCATTTGTTTTACTGCTGTAAATTTGTATATGAAATTAGTCTGTAAAGTTTTAATGGAAAACCATTTTAGTTAGTTCCATTGGGAGATTCTGACTTGCCCACTAGATAAAACTGATCAATGGTATTAAAGCTTCAAGACTCTTGGATAAAATTGGTATTAGCATCAATATCATGAATAGCTAAACGCGCGGTTCTTGAACTTCTTGAAGTCTCTGGGTCCTAGTCAATTTGCAGGAGAAGCTCTGCAAGGATCTTTGGAAATCCACAGGAGATCAAACTGCCCAAAAATGTTGCTGACAGAAACTGAAAAAGTCCATGAGGCCGAGAAAAAGGAGTTTCAAGCCAGGTTCTCTAGGATGGAGCAAAACATGGAGGACGTGCAAGCCTTGGTTAAAAATCCTTGACTTTCATGCTGAAGTCAGACACTGATAAAGAGCCAATGGATGGGGAGGCTGAAACTTCAAGCCCCCATTACCCTGAGATGCATGAGAATAAACGTGGGTTTACTCCTAAGGAAGAAGCCAAACTTGAGGCACCACTGTATAAAGGAGTGGACGCTGAAAAGCTCAATAACTGCTGTATAAAGGAGTGGACGCTGAAAAGCTCAATAACTGGTTGACAACTTGAAGTTTATTTTGGATTACCATGATTTAAATGATGAGCAAAAGATTTATTTTTCTAGACTCAAGATAACGGGACTTGTGTTGCTTTGGTGGGAAACTTATTGCCAAGCACAAATAAACACAAATAATCTCTAGTAAAAAACTAGGAGAAATTTAACCAGCTGCCGAAGGGGCAATTCTATCCACTCCGATATGAAAGAGAAAACAGATTCAGCTGAAGGGGCAATTCTATCCACTCCGATATGAAAGAGAAAACAGATTCAATGGCAATATTTACGCCAAAGAGAGACCTAGAGTATAAGAGCACTTTTTTTTGAAAAGTACGTCTTATATTTACCAAAAACTATTTACAAACAATAAAGAAAAAAGTGGAAGGGTGTATACAATGGAAATCATAACCTCTTTCATAATGCAACTAGTATTGAAATAAAATCAGAATAAACTATGGGCTCTAAAGATGGGCATTTTTTTTATTATCAAAAGAGCGCCTTTAGCCAAGATTTGATGGCATACCTCGTCATGTGACATGGAACAAAAAGAAAACAATAAGTGAACCTCGTTCTCAAAAATAGATTTACACTTGATTTTCCATAGTGAATAAGGTGGAAATCCTCAAGCAATGCTAGATCCTAGTAAAGGTGGAACGAACTAAAGATTGACAACCTCCAAACAAGTCAACATGCCAATGAACCCTACCTTGAAGCAGTGTTGAATATTGATCGTGCAAAGACTTCTAGCAACACTTGGCAAATTGACACTCCCAAAAAATATGCTTCACAGTGTGCTAGCAATAACAAAGAGGGAAAAGGTCATCAAAGAGGGCACTCTTATCCAAACGGGCCTTGGATGGGATCCCCTAATACATCATTTGTCAAACAAAAACTCATAGCTTATAAGAAAGTTGAATGGACCAAACACTGTGAAGTATACTCACCCATTTGTCCTCCATAGTAGCTTACACTCATCTCGCATTGAGAACCGAGGATAACAAAGGACGATGATGCAATGTCAAATACAATCATTGATAGTCATACTGTTAAAGAGGGAAACCAAAAATCCATTCCTAATCCCTCAAAAAAGGGTTGCTATTCATTTTGAATAAATTTGTCTACGGGATTATCCCTCTCATTGGTGCAATCAATGAAAACTAATGAGCAAGAGTGCTCCAATCCTTCTTGGAATGTGTTGATGCATCCCACAAGTCTCCCCAAAAGAAAATGCCCTTCTTGCTCAACATACGAGCTTGAAATCTAGGCATCTCCACAAAACACATACCCTGCATCCTTTAGCTCCAAATGGGGTGGCATGCTATATTCCAACCTGCTTTGTTTTCCTCCCAAGACAAATGAACCAAATTTGAAATGGTTTTCCAACTCGACCATATGCTCTTCAAAAGGAATGAGTCCATAACCTAAAACAAGTGGGGTGAAGAAATGATATCACATAAACCAAAAGCCTCGTGCACTCTCCTTGTATGTTGGGTAGTGTTCATTCAATGCCTAAACAAGACCTACCAAGGGGTGGAACCCTCTAGACCTCTGACCACCCACTTGGCGACAAGAATACTACCCTGAGTGACAACATTGATTTAGCCAAGTCCTCCCTTATCCTTGGGCAAGGTACACACATCCCAAGCATCGAGGGGAAGGCCTATGTCTCCACCATATTTAGACCACAAATATGATCATATAATTTGCTCCAATTGTCCAAGCTAGGTCTTGCTAAGAAACCAACAAGAGACGTAATAGGTATGTGAAGCATGTGTAATGTGCCTTGTTAACCCCCCCCATGCCTAGGGGTAACTAGAGGAGATCATGTCTTGTGGCCCATAATGGAAAACATGATCCCGACCATGATGATGATCAACATGTCCACAGATGGCAGTCCAACAACCCCCCCTCATTCTCCTTTACAGCTATAGGACAACCAAGGCTCATCACATCCAAGCAACCCAGAGTATGGGAGATGGTATCCATTGTCACCATGAGGTATATTAGTCCTTCTTTCATGCAAAGTGTTGAGCTTAATTTGTCAGGCATGTGGACTAGGATCTTTTGTTGAAGTTGGATAATGGATCACTCGATTGTGAAATTGTGTTAGTTGTCTTTTTTCACCTTGGTGGTCAACTTCTATGCCCTAGTCTCGTGTTGTCATTGCCCAAGGAAAAGGGGTAACACTGGGGGGCCCTCACAAGAGTAACGTTCCGTTCTCCACCATACTTACCACTTTCCATCTCAGAGCCTCTCATAGTGTACTAAACTTCAATAATGGGTCATGGTCCATTCTCCCATGGGAAGAGGGGCTAAAAGCCCAGAGGTTGATTACAACTGCTAATAAAAGAATAAGAAAATGATGCTAAAGAAAGAAAGGAATTATAGAAAAGGAATAACAAAATCCAGTCCAAACTTGAGCTCTACCCTTCTAGTGCTCACCCTGGTCCCAAAATAGCAATGATATTGCTTGAAACCTTATAAAAGGGGACTTGCAAATATGATAAAGCGGACTAGTAAGATGGTCGATAAAGGGGGATTGGAAAAAATAGCGCCTAAGAATGAGGTAACTCAAGAGCAAGTGTACCCTCCACAAAGGCGCTCATAGAGATGGATTAAATGACACCATAAGTCATGAATTAATCCCTAAAACCATATCACCTTCTCACTTACTCTTGAAGGGTTTCTTTATTTCTCCTTGTTGAAATATTGTAACTGTGAAGAATATTCTAATTATAATTGAGTTATTTTATATAGATCAAATCCCCTTTTGTGGATTGATCATGTCGGGCTTTATATAAGACCAAATCCCCTTTTGTTGATTGGTCAAACCTTAGTTATATGGTGTTGTTTGTAAAGTCGTCCCCTAGGGCTAATTGAAGTGGTTTTAACCACTAGTTGAAGAAGTCGTCCCAGTTTGGTGAAGAAACATAACCCTGACCCCTATCAATGAGTATAAATAAGAGAGGATGATGCCTCATTCTTACACTCACTCAACCACTCATCTAGTGCGCAAGTTTTGGAGATAGCTGCAGTTGCCAGAAGAAGGAGAGAGAGGCACATTCTCAATCTTGGTTATTCTTGGTGGTCTTGTCTTTTGTCTTGGCATTGTATTGGTAGTCTATATTAAGGAAGTCTTTGCTAGGTTTTCTTTCCCATGAGGGTTTCCTAGGATAAAATGTTGTGTACCTTGTGATTGTGTTTCTCTCAGTGATCCTGCTTATGCTATTATTGTTTAGTAAATTGAAAAGAACTTAATAGCAACTCTAAATTTAACATGGTATCAGAGCTAAACTAAGTAGATCACCTTTCATTGGGTAACCAAAAATGTCACTGTCGTCGTACAAGAGAATTATGGATTTTTGTTGGAAGGGAATTTCAACCTAAAAACCATCTAGGGAAGTGCGCCCTAGCCTAGTGAACTCATTGGCAGCTTGAGCACACCTTTTTAGTGGCCAGAGCCTCCGAAAAGTGAAACCCTAGTTTTGTCTGGTACTAGAAAACCAGGGAACCAGAACCAATACTAGAAATACCAGTGTAGATTTGCGCAGGTCAAATTTCAAGGGGTAAAATTTGGATTTTCTAAAAACAGGCTGCACCAACCTACTCGCCTCAGCCCAGTGCATCTAGTCCCTGGATCAAAATTCCAAAATTTGGAAGTTGAAAAATAAGGGTTTCCTCATAAAACCCTAAGTTGCAGCGACAATTGCAGTACGAGTTGCAATTGCAATACTAGTTGCAATAATTTTTTTTGTGAAGTGTTGGGACTGTTGTTTTATTGTCCTAGTACACCTTACCCTAGCAAGACACTGTAATAGGTATGTACTTACATATGTTTAAAAATTATTATCATTCTAAAGGGTACTTGCAGGAGAAATAATCTTTTGACAATCATAGATCCAAAAGGATCTCAGATCCAATACATTCAGAGGAATAATGCACCTAGGTTTGATTATATTGATATGCATCTATTTGTTATGAACATCTAGGTTGTATGTTGAAGTTATGACCATCATACTAACCCTTGGTCAAAATTAAAGTCAAGGTATTTAAATGAGATTAGAGTTTATTCTCTAACTTAGATTTCTATCAAGATAACATATTGTCTTAGTATAGAGGACAGGTTGAAGAAAAAACTTGTCATCTTGAGTAAAGGAGACTTGGAAGAAAATAAACACACTCATTCTTGAGGACACGACTCGAGGTTCCAGGTTTGATTGATTAAGTTGATAAAATTCAAAGTTGCACATGACAAGTTTGATAACTACCTCATTACAAGTAAACACTATAGTTGAGATAACAGTCTTTGAAAAAGTATTATACTTGGTAGCATGTGAGCATATTGAGATAAATGCTTATTGTAATCATACAACTAACATCTCCTCTAGGAGAAACTTCTTGAGTTGGTTCCAGGTTACCATGGAGGAATGTTTGATCACAACACTAGAAGAATGTTGATCTCATTTTGTATTGTATTTCTTACTTTTGATCTTTGTTTTAGGTAGGTCACAAGTGATAGCTCTAAAGGAGCTAATGTGACGATTATTCGTACTATTGTTTTATTATTATTATTATTATCAAAAGAGTATTATTCTTGCTCCCTGTTTTGATGACCTTGTTTTAGGTCACAGGTGATAACCCTGAGGAAGATATAGTGACGGTTGCAAGAGGCAACATATTAGACGAGACATGAAGCAGATTATGTACATGACTATATACATTCATGTACCAAAGAAGATGAAGAAGAAGCTATTTTTGAGATACAGAGTATCACATATGGAGATTGATTGTAAGGAACAAAAGGCTCCAAGAATGACCGAACATTAGAACATAACTCACAGTAGACTTGGTCAAAGGATAATGAAGCCACCTTGACAGGAAACATAATTCACTTGAAGTATGACTCAACTTTTCATATTAAGACTTGGTATTCAACACAAAGTATATTTTGTAGAGACTATGAAGTCCTTGTAGACTCAGAAGAAATTGAGAACAGAGTGAGCCTGATCTTAGAGAGGATTAGATGGGAAAAATAGACATCTTCCAGGAATTAAAAACTGATGCCAAGAGTTGAGAAGACTAGATCGTAGCTTCAGATACCTCTAGGAGACATGAAATCTCATGGGAAGATTCCCTTGTTTCAATGACAGAGAAGGAAGCTAGTCATAAGGATTGGGATATGGATTTTTTCGTGAGACTAGAAGGTTAGTGTTGACTTCCAAGATTGATCCAACAGATCAAGCATGTTGCAGATAAAAGTATAAAGATGTACAAATCCTTAGTTATGTCCAAAGGATTCTCCCAACAAAAGGGAGAAGATTATGACATGACACTTACTCCAGTAATCAAAGAAATAGTTCCTATATTCATGAATAAAACCAAAACAACCATGATTCATATACAGTATGAGATGCAGGGGGAGAAATCCCCATACTTAAAATTGAGTGGCAATTGGTGCAGTACATTAGTCAGGTCATGGAGACATGACTACAATAGTAGATAGAGTTACCTCCATGAAAGAAGAAGAGCTATTTTCAGTATCAGTTATTGAGCCACTCTCATTTTTAGATGAAGTTGTTGTCATAATAGAGTAGAGGAACTACTCTCAGAATTCAGCAGCTACAGTGATTCTCAACTTCAGAGAAGCTGCAGGTGCAGAGTTCCAACCCCAGAGGTACTATTGCAAAGAGAGTAGAAGACATACTCTCAGACAGTAAGACAGATAGTGATTTACAGAAAGCACATAGAGCTACATGATTGTGCAGATTAAGTTGCAGCTAAGTGTTGACACTCAAAAGTGCAACATAGGGTACCTGCTTGCAAATGGTTGCAACACCTTATTATTTAATTATATTTAATAATATACTAATAGGTGGGACCCCTTGTGTGACTTATGTGACTATGACAAAGAAGCAACACTTACATTTCATGTGCTTATGCCTTGGTTGCAACACAAACTCTACAATTTATTTTCTTTAAATCGTTGTCAAAATACTTATTACAGGATGATATGGGCAGGGTGACTAAATAGGAAATGATGTTGTTTTAATTATCTCTCGCAAAGTATGACTATGCTACCTTTAAATGAATGAGGAATCTACACTCCAGTTTTAATTTTTATAATTTATATGGTGTATAGCTTGGTGATCACCTTGACCCTTGCTACAAGTGTTGCGCGCATTGGTTTAATTGTAAGTTTGGTTGTGATTTGGTATCCCTAGCAAAGTTTTGTTATATGTGAAATGGGAATAATGGCAAGGGTTGACACATTTGCAAAATTGGAACATTGACAAACTATGGTATAGTTAGCCTGTATTAATTTGATTTGGATGTTAATGGTTGATGCGCTGAATAGTGGGCCTGCTTGTACTCACCATAAATGAAAACGCGAATGTAGAATTGACGTGTACACTCTAACTCACCTCGAGCCCGCCTCCCTAGTCATTTTGCATTTGCACTTGTTGGTTGCTGCTGCTCTGCTTTGCTTGGCCATGGAGAAGGTATACAGGCTGGTCTTTTCTCCTTAGCAATTTTACACAGGTATGGGGTTTTCTTGCTTTTCCATGCATGAACATTCTCTCTTCTCTTTAAGTCAACAATTGGCTCTTGTTTTCTCACGGTCTATGCATTTCCAAAGCTGTTATATGAATGAATTCAGACTGTGTATTGGTCATTGCAAGGTTTTGGTTCCCTGTGGTGGTTGTATTTGAACCATGGGATTGAAAAGAGGCATGGTGTCTTTTGTTGTGTATATTTGTTCGCATTTTTATTATGGAAAAGAATATCGTTGGGAAACTTTGGGGCCTGCCTTGCCTCTGGTTCCTTGTTTGGGTTTCTTCCATGTTCAAAATAGTTATCCCCGCTTCTTACCTGTGGGTTATTTGGACACTCTGTCTGTCTTTCAAGTTGTGGTTTTCGTGGCTATTGTGCCAACACCTTGGTCACTTCTCTGTGAGTATTAATGTGGAATTTTGTGAAGGATTAAACCTTTCGTGCTCCTTCTGGACAAACCCTCAGTTTGTTAGCCCACTTTCTTCTACAACCTTACTGTCCACTGTTGTGTATTGAACCATGTGCATTGAAAATTATCGTAAAAGATGGCCAACCCATAATTAAGAAAAGGCACTGTTTGTGCTCCTTTCGATCACGAGTTTGATTGATTATTTGTTGTGCGAAGATAAAAGAAATGTTGAACCCACTTATTCGTTTGGTTATACAGTTTGTCAAGAGGAAAAATATGGGGTCGATGGCAATGTTGCAAAAGTATTGTTAAAATACAACTTCTTGTGTTTTGTTTTCAAATACGATGAGCACATGTATATGAATTATGAAATGCTTGAGTGAAGTTTTACGAACCAGAATGCAATAAATTGGAAAGTTTGGTTAATTATGGTTTCGGTCAAATTATTGTTATACACATGGAACCTTTGGACACTTTGTGGGACCCTATGGGTTTAAAATCTACTGGTGTTGACAATATGGACCATAGCCTGCCCACTCCGTGACAGTTTGTTGTGTTGGTTGTGATTATTATGTTGTTGTTCACTCTTCGACTCTGTTATATATAAGTAGTTTTATTATTGTTAATTAATTCTTGGGCAATATAAAATTGGTTACTATGCAATGCAATTTCTCAAGAAAATGAGCAACCTTGGAAAGAAACACCAGTTCTGGGTTGTTTTTTTGGAAATAGAGTGTTGTTCAATTTTGAAACAATAAAAGGTTTTGATTATTAATTAATGTCGATAATGGCATTGTTTGATATATTATTAGAAAAATATCCGTGGGAATCCCTTCCATCATACCATTTTTTGCTAAATACAACCCCTTCATGATCCCAATTTCACTTATCAATTCCCTGTTCTGTGATATTTATTTTTAAGAGAAGTTTGTATGGAAATGAAGAAAAGTTAGCATGGCAGAGATCGATGATTGGTATTTTGGGATATGTTTTTACACAATCTATTGTTTTTATTGATTGCTGGAAAAGTATTAATAAATCCTCCCACTCCATGATATCACTTTACACTAAATACAATCCCTCCATACTCCCATTGACCCTATCAATTCCCTATTCACGTGGCAATTAATAAATGGTATTTTTATGGATGGATTGCATGTGTCTTGTAGTAAATTATAGAGCCAAATCTTGATTTATATAAGCAAAGTTTCATGTATGGGTTATTAAGAACTTCATAACTGATTAATTATTGCTACAGGGTGAATTTTTCAATAGAGGAAGGCATGACTAAAATAATAGAGGCATGGGTAACTGGCATCGAGGTCATAGGAGGCCTAGATTTTCCGTTCACTTTGATGTTGACCCGCAAGAGTTGAACCAACTATTCCAAGCTGGGTTCTTTAATTTGGTTGGCCATGGGATATTGCATCCTCGACCTGAAAGACCCCCTTTCAAACAACCTCATAATTTTCCTGGGATTCTTGTTCCTTCACATGTGTCAATGCAGCCCGAAGTCCCTACTAATGACGCTTGGCATGAAATTGTACAACGACCTATCTCCCACCACCATGGATGGTCCACTGTGTCCTTACCTTTACCACCACCAATTAATCCCAATGTTCAAATTGTTCCTATTGTTTCGCCAGTACAATCCTCGCATGCCAGCAAAAGATTAAAAACTGATATTCCACAAGCTGTGCAAGACAAGGAAAAACAACAGCCTCCCCCTCTAGTCCATCCACAAAATATTCTAAATATGTATCTTCACGTCTCCACCTAAAAGATGATTGCTCCCATGTGATCAGCGAAATACAACCCCAAGGGTCTAACCAACCAAGGGCTACTAAAGAAAAGTCAGTTGGAGACAACAATGATAAGAGGAAATATGCCTCGCAAAGCAACAAATATGGATTTTAAAAGTTTTTTATGATTTTCAGTGATGAAGACAATATTTAATAATTTTCAACTTTTTGGGACACCAAGCTTTATTTTGGATATTTTTGTGGATAAAATGGATATATTGTTTTTTTGGGATATGTCCTTAAATTTTGTTGATATTTAAATCTTCGATTTAAAGGATATCAATGGGAGTTACAAGGGTATTATATGATTCAAATGATAAATTTTGTATTTTATATTTGATGATTGGAAAAAGGATAATGAGAGTCACAAGGGGTCCCACCTATTTAGTAAGTATTAACTAGACCCTTATTTATATATTATTATTAATTATTTCTTCCTAAACTAATTAGTTAAGTTAATTTGAATTAACTAAAAGAAATAGTTGCTCAACTTATTGAGAAAGAATAAAGGCTCAGTGGGA
>SNQJ01S0090800.1:32891-53718 GCA_010110895.2 Picea sitchensis
TCTTGTCATTGTATTGGCTATCTATAATAAGGAAGTTTTGCTGGGTTTTCTTTCCCTAGAGGGTTTCCCAGGATAAATGTTGTGTCTCTTGTGATTGTGTATTTCTCAGTGATCTTGTGTAATGCTATTGTATCTATTGAAATGCAAAGAACTATAATAATGGCTTAAACATTAACATTGTGGGCCTCGGGACATAATTTCCTTAGTTATCCCTAGGCTAGGGGATAACATTTGGCTCCAACTCGGGGACATGTGCTCACCGTAGAGTGCATGAGAACCTCAACATCTATGGCATGACCTATGACTTGCTAAATCTCAACAAAAATCATTAGTAATCATTTGGGGCGGTGATATCACCCCTGACTCATATATGGTACTAGAAAATGAAAGTAAGCAAAGCATATATACAGATGGAAACACAACTACTCTAGCATGAAATGCAGATGGTATATACAATGAATGAAAATGCCTACCTACTTACTTGTACTTACTTGTCATGTTGCTGGTGGGTAGTAACACTTGATGTGTATAACATTCATAGGTAACTTCAAAGTCTCTCCTTCCAAGGTTCCTAGATTGAAAGAGTTTGTTCTTGCAGGACTCATGATTTTGTAAGGGCCTGTCCATAGTCCATCCAACTTCTTGTGCATACCAGGTTTCTCTCTTCTTTTATCCCATAATAACACCAAATCACCTTTAGCGAAATCCCTCTCCTTTGCCTTGTGATCGAAGGTGCTCTTGATCTTTTCCTGGTTTCTTGCCATTTGGCTTAGGGAAACCCTTCTAGATTCATCCAACTCTATTAACTGGTTAATTCGCCCTTGGATTGCTTCTCCATCATTGGTGTATTGTTGAGCAAAACAGAGGATAGGGATTTGGAGATTTACAGGAAGTTTGGCCTCTAACCCATACACTAGTTCAAAAGGGGTCCTTCCTGTTGAGGTCTTTGTTGTTATTTGATCTGCCCACAAGGCATACTTAATTTTGCTATCCCAAGATCTATTGTTCTCTCCTACAACCTTCTTGATGATGTTCATAAGGTTCTTATTGCTTGATTCCGCCAACCCCTTGCCTTGTGGATAATAATTGGAGGAATGAGATAGAACAATGCCATACTTGAAACAAAATTCTGCTAATGCAAGAGAACTGAAGGCTTTGGTATTGTCAGTGGTAACCTTGGATGGGTCTCCAAATCTTGTTATGATTCTTTCCTCCAAAAAGTTCATGCCTACTTCCTCAGTGGCTTTCTTTGTGGGGATAGATTCAACCAACCTGGTAAAATAATCCGTGGCTGTCAAAATCCATCGGTAACCGTTACTTGAATTGTCTTTAAATTCACCGATAAAGTCTAATCCCCACTGTTGAAAAGGAGCTTCTACCACCACAGGTTTCAAAGGTTGTGCCGAGAGCTCTGGTTTACCAGTAAAGTATTGGCAAGGCTGACATGATCGGACTATCAGTGAGTATTAGCAAATAGTGTTGGCCAGTAATATCCAACTCTTAGGATCTTGTGTGCGGTGGTACGGGCCGCGAAATGTCCACGACAATGTTCGGAGTGTAATTCCTTCAATAGTTTATTAGCTTCTTCTTGGTTCACACATCTAAGGAGAACTCCATCCGAGTCTTTCCAACCAAGGCCATTCTCAGTCAAACAATATTTCATAGCTTTAAGTCTTAAAGCCCTTCTTTTGTAGTCTACTAGGTGATCTGGGCATGATAAATTCTTAAGGTAGTATATTATGTCGGAATACCATTCATCATGTTCTAACTCACTGACTACCATGTTTATTTGTTCGCTTTCTCCCATTTGTATGGCCTCTTGGTTGCTTTCAGTCAACATCTGGGCTAAGCCTTGTCCCTTTATAATCTTGGTTGGTTTTATCTCTAAGCCATTCTCTTGCATCTTGGAGACCCACTTGCCTCTAGTACCCATACAATCTTGTTGCGACAAGACATCCTTTACTACCGGGTAAGGGACATAAGCCTTGATCTTATTATAACCCACGTAGTTTCTAAAGTGCTTAAGGGATTTCACTAAGGCGTAAGTTTGTTTCTCAGTAATCGAATAGTTCAGCTCTGAATCCCTAAGGACTTTACTCATGAAGGTGGTGGGATGTTCATGGTTGTCAATGTCTTTCTGCAGCAAGACACCTGTGATGGTGTCTTGGGAAGCAAAAGAGAATATTATGAAATCTCGTGAATAATTAGGGCTGAGCAGGACTGGGGCTTGGGAGATAGTGTCTTTTATGTCTTCAAAGGATTTAATGGCCTTATCATCTCACCTGAACATCGTATCCTTTTTCAGTAATGCATTCATGGGTTTTATTCTTTCGGCAAAGTTTGGGACAAATCTTCGAATGAAATTTATTTTTCCGAAAAAGGACTGTAGGGATTTTTTGTTAGCTGGGGGACGCACATCCTTGATAGATTGGATCCTTTCAGGGTCTATAGAAATTCCCCCTTCCGAGTTTATGTGTCCCAAAAGTTTCCCTTTATCTATCCCGAACGTAGACTTCTTAGGGTTCAAGGAGATACCATACTTCCTACATCTCTCAAAAACAATTCTAGGGTGTGATATGTGGTCTTTCCTCTCCTTTGATACGACTGTGAGATCATCTTGGTAAATTTCTATGATTTTCTGAATGAGATCCCTAAAGGCAAAGTCCATCGCTCTCTGAAAGGTGGCACTGGCATTCATAAGGCCAAAAGGCATTCTCAAGTACATAAATGTTCCCCATGGTGTGGTAAATGCCGTTTAAGTTGGTCTTCTCTTTTGAGTAAGACTTGGTTGTATCCAGAAAATCCATCCAACATGGACATCATCCTTGCCCCGATAACCCCTGTAACAAATGTTCCATATTTGGGAGGGGGTAGTTGTCTTTCAAGGATAGTTGGTTAAGGTTTCAGAAATCTACACACAAGCGGATATCACCACTTTTCTTTCGGACAACTACCAAATTTGATATCCATGACGAATATCTAATGGGAGCTATGATACCAGCATCGACCATCTTTTGGAGTTTCTTTTGTATCTGGTTTGCCAACTTTGGGTTGATTTGTCTTAACTTTTGTCGGAAAGGTTCGGCTCCTTCTGTCAAAGGTATAGCATGTTGGATAACATCACCCCTATAAGCCCTTAGTTCATCATAATTCCAAGCAAAGGTATCTTTGAATTCTCTTATGAGGTCTAGTATCTCTATCCTTTCCTTTTCAGTAGTCCCTTTCCCTATTTTGACCATTCTTGGATCCATCTCTGTGCCGATGTTGAACTCTAGGGCTTCATTTGTTTGTTTGTTGGGTTTCTTTCCTTTGAAAACATCGTGTCTATCAAGGAGGTGTTCTATCGTGTTCTATCGTGTCTATCGTGTCTATTTTGCAGGTTAACCACATCTAGGTTCATGGAATCAGCCAGGAAGTTTACTTGCGAATCGGTGAATTCTCTACTATTTTCCATAAATCTAATGATTTGGTCATCATCTTCAAAGACTTGCCAATGTTCCAGGTTATCAGGGATCGATGGTCTAAACAAGGTTTCCATTTTGCACAGGTTTTGGAGTGGACCATCACAGGGTTGTAAAGTGGAAGCGGAAATAGCGAAGGCAACTGCTACATAATTTTCTTCTCGGGGAACTGCTTTGATTGACACCATTTCAAAAGATTTTGCAATGGATCTTGCAAAGTCACGGTACCTTTTTAATCTCTCATTCTTGGCAGCAAAGTCTAGCAACACTTGTGATACTATCAAGTCCGAGTCCCCTGTCACTCTTAGGTGTGTGACACCTTTGTCGATTGCCAAGTTGAGACCTAGGATCAAAGCTTCGTATTCGGCAACATTGTTTGAACAGTGATATTCAAGTCTATAGGAATAATAGAAGGTCTCCTTGGATGGGGCTGTCAGGACAATACCTACCCCTGAGCCAGAACTCGAATGAGCTCCATCAAATTCTAAAGTCCACATTCCTTCAGGTGTCTTGGTAGGTTTATCTTTTGAACTTGCCCCTTGGACGAACCAATTTTCAATCCCATTGTTAACACAAAGGCGCTGATCATCATGTTCATCATGGGTCTCAATAAAGCATCCTGTGATGGGTTCTTTGTGAAGGGTAAGGAATCCTCCTTTAGGGTGAGGTATGATAGCTTCGGATCCTTGGTTTTGGAAACTTCCGGTCAAGTTTTCTATAAGGTCCTTACAGAGTATGATCCCCCAATTGCTTAGAGCATCTATTACTAACACATCAATAGTAAAAGGAACATCACGGCAAGCATGGAAAGCAACACTCAAGTCCTTAATAATGCCTCGTGTAAAGCCTCCTTGTGTATTTGGCTATGATATGCTTAGACCTAGTTGGTGCATGACCCTTTCGGTTATAATATTAGTAGGAGTATCCGGGTCAAACACACAATTATGGAGGAGGGAGTTGTTGACTTGGAGGGTAATGTAAAAGGGTGCAGGTTCCTCATATTTCGTTCCTACTAACCTACTAATCTTTTACATCAAGCAACCTACTAATCTTTCCTAACCCTAGATTAGACTAATTCACAAAATTCTTGCTGTTGTTACAAAAGTAAGCTACAACCATTTATTACAGCAGTAAAAACACTTAAAAACAATTGCAAAAGTTGATCTTTACACTGCGTAATTAGCTTCTGACAATTGATAGTACATTGCTATTATTGGGTTATTATTTTTGGTCATTGTGAAGCTCTTTTAAGGCATTTTTTGTGAAGCTATTATCTTGTACACATTGCTGTTATAGAATTCTGTTTGCTTCATCTTGCATCAACTTATTGCTTTTATTGACAAGTCCAAGGTTTTATGAAGCACTAACATCAAATTGTACTTGCAAAATATATTGTTTTCTTGTTGCTTTGTTCTGGGCAGGGACATCTAAGCACATCATTGCTTCATTGGTTAAAACTTTGGGACTTT
Organism: Picea sitchensis; assembly: GCA_010110895.2. NCBI lineage: Eukaryota > Viridiplantae > Streptophyta > Pinopsida > Pinales > Pinaceae > Picea > Picea sitchensis. Next base: position 37,822 of record SNQJ01S0090800.1, read on the forward strand.
TTGATCAGTGTGACTTGTGAGAGGGGATACCTTTTATTGACACTTTAACCTTTTCCTTCTCAAACCCCCAGGTCACTGGGGATGTCTCCCCTGGGCTATCATCCCTAAATAGAAAGAGGTATCTTATTAAGGTGACAGTGATAGGATAACCTCCTGTTACGCCAATTTGCCTTCCCTTAGCCTTTCCCTTTAGGACAAGTACAAATTGCGCGATAACATGCCCATAAGTGCATTGGAAGATCTTGATCATGGATCATAGTCTTCATTGCTTCCATTATAGTTCTGTTCTTTCTTTCTGCTACATCATTTTGTTGAGGATTGTAGGGAGTGGTGAGCTCCCTCTTGATCCCGACATCTTTACAAAAGTTTACGAACTCTTTTGAGGTGTATTCTCCTCGATTATTTAACCTGAGTATCTTGATCTTTCTTTCAGAGAGATTCTCTGTCAAAGCTTTGAATTCCTTGAATTTACCAAACACTTCATTTTTTGATTTCAAAAAGTAAACCCAGGTTTTGCGAGAATAGTCATCAATAAACGATACGTAGTATACATACCCATCGATGGAGGTTGATGGCATTGGGCCACATACATCTGAGTGAATGAGCTCTAGCACTCCTCCTGCTTTACTGTCTCTCTTCGGGAAAGGGTTCTGGATGTTCTTTCCTTGTGCACATCCGTTGCACACACCTTCATGGTCAACCTTGAATTCTGGTAGATCCGTGACTGCCTTGCTTACATATGGTAATGACTTGTAGTTAATGTGAGCTAGTCTTCTATGCCAAAGTTCATAGGGATTCTCAATGGAATGAGTTAAGGCTGCTTCTGAGTGACCTTTTAGCTTATACAAGCCACCTTCTTCTTTTCCAATAACAATTGCTTCTTCCGTGGTTTTTCCTTTGGGCCACATAAGAACTTCTCCATCTATGAAAGCAACTCTGAAGCCTTTCTTATCTAAAGCTGAGATAGAAAGTAAGTTCTTTGTCAAACTTGCTACGTATAGTACATCCTTCATCTTCATTGGGGTTCCTGAATCAAGTTTGGAATTTGATTCTCCTACTCCTTTGATAGGGTACTGATAATCGTCTCCAAGTGCAACTTTTTGGGGAAAGTTCTTTTCTGTAAGGCAAGAGAGAATGTCTCTCTGACTTGTCTTATGCTTGGAAGCACCACTATCTATGAGCCAAGTGTCCTCACCAGGTGACACTGATCCTGAGAGGGCAGAGATTAGGACATAGTCTTCAATCTGTTCTTTTATCATCTTTGTGGGTGGCTCTTCATCTTCAACCGTGTGGGCATGGTGCCTCTTGTTTCTCTTCTAGCTGGAAAATTCTTAGCAATATGTCCCCTCTTGTCACAGTGGTAACATTGGTAGGATGATAAATCTTTTTCTCTTCTTTGACCTTTCTGAAACTTCTGAAATCTCCTTGGAGGGTGAGATTCTTTATGTATGAATTTGTTTGGGGGTGAGACTCCTTATGTTGATGAGTTTCTTTCTGGAAGTAAGACCTCTTCCTTCCTCCTTTAGTATGAGCAACTAGGGCTTGATCTTCATCTCTTGATAGTATTGCTTCCGGTTAGCTACTCTTGCTTCTTCTTGAACACATTCTTCCCATAGACTGTCAAAGTGTAGTTTCTCCTTTTTGGCACAAACAATTTGGATGAATGCATCACAAGGTCTTGTGAGACCATTAAGGGCTGTCATTATGAGTTCCTCTGCATCTAGAGTATCACCAATTGCTTCTAGCTATGCCATGAATTGTGATATTCTAGAGAAATACTCTTGAACTGTTTCTCCTTTCTGCATCCTTGTACTTTTGAGTTGAGTTCTTAAATTCATCTTTCGGTTGATGTTCTTTCCTTTATACATCCTGGTTAGRTCATCAAACATTTCTTTTGGAGTCTTCTTTGAAGCCACTTGAGGAATCAAGTGATCTTTAATAGAATCTGCAATGATTCTTTTGGCCCTAACTGTGTCCTTTTGGTGTTTTGCTTTAGTTGTAGCATCGGTAGGTTCTGGTACATCTTCTTTAATGAATATTGCTAGGTCATTCTCTTCAAGAATGAGTGCAATCCTATACTTCCAGGTACAAAAGTTTTCCACACCTTCTAGCTTGTCAACAAGCTTTAGTGCTTGCAGGCATCTTTACCTGGAGCTAGGAAAATGACCAAAAAATGAAAATGCTCAGAATTTAATTTTGAACTCACCAGGAGGTGCACTTCGTTGAGGCGAATATCTTGGTGCAGTTAGATTTCAGAAAATCCAAAATTTTCCCCTTCAAACTGGACCAACAAAATTCTGGACTGGTACTTCTAGTACTGGTTCTAGTTTCCTAGTTTTCTGGTACTTCTGGTTTTTTGGTACTAGTCAAAACTAAGGTTTGACTTTCCAGAGTATTTGACCACTGAAAAGGTGTGCTCAAGGTGCCTAAGAGTTCCCTAGGCTAGGGCGCACTTTTCTAGATGGTTTTTAGGCTGATATTCCTCTTCAACAAAAGCCCTAATTTTCTTGTATTGCAACAGTGACGTTTTTCTTTATCCAGTGAAAGATGCTCTCTTTAGCTTAGCTTTGATTCCACGTTAAGGTTTAAGCTATTATTAGGTTTCTTTTCAATTTACTAGATAACCATAGCATATGAAGGATCACTGAGAGAAACACAATCACAAGATACACAATATTTATCCTGGGAAACCCTCACGGGGGAGAAAACACAACAAAACTTCCTTAATATAGATAGCCAATACAATAAACCAAAACACTAGAGAATATCCAACACTAAGCAATGCGCCTCTCCCTTCCTTCTTCTCCCAACTGCAGCTACCAAACTTGCGCACTAGATGAGCAAATGAGTGAGTGAGTTAATGAGGCACTCGCTTGCTTTATTTATACAAACGGGCAGGTGCTGGAAAGGTTTCTCTTCACTAGGCAGGGCCGACTTGTCTTCTTAGTGGTTAAAACCACTTTAATTAGCCTGGGGGCCGACTTGTCAATTTGCATATTATATTTAGGGTTTGACCAATCCACAAAAGGGGATTTGGTCAATTACAATGCCCGACATGATCAATCCACAAAATGGGACTGATCTAATGAATAATAACTCAATAATAAATAGAATACTCTTTCCAGTTACAATATTTCAACAATGTATACACTCATATTCCAAACTGGTTTTCCTCGGGGGGGTTTTATCTAGGGTCATGTTGACCAAAAATACTTGTGTTCATTTTCATGTATGCTAGTGTTTAGAACAACATTATTTCAGCTGTAAAGATCTCTAGGTGTGTTACATAATTTATGGTATGTATGTGCTAACATCTTGGTGACAAAAACTACATGCTAGAGCACCTAAATGGCCTATGGAACCGTGACAAAACAACAAAGAAATTACTGAACAGTTTGCTGTTATAAAACAACAACAAACCCTTGTTTGACAGTTGAAACTTAGAGCCAACTTGAGATCAAAGACAGACCTAGTTGGCAGCTTGTTAGGATCTAGAAAATCTTCATTGGGAAGGCTAGCGAATCACCTCCAAAGGCAACGCCCCTCATCCAAACTGTCAAAGGAGAGGGGGCGCATCATCAATCTTGTGGGCTTCATGCCCTAAGTGAAGGTCCAAGTGACCTTGTGCCTCCATGATCAATCTGTCACCTATCAAAGACCTGCAAAGACAAGCAAGTACGCCCTCCAAGGGTCCACAAGTCATAATATTATGCCAAGTAAGCCATATCTAATAAAAAAACCACCCAAACATATGCATAAAATCCCCCCTTTTCAAAATAAACAAATGCTCAAAGACCTTATACAATTTGCCAAATTTAGATATGGGAGGTGTGTCATAGTGCCCTATTGGGTGAACCAATCCTCAAGTAGGGGATGTTTCCAAGGAGAACCCTCTCTAGGTCATGTAATGAATGTGAAGTAGATGGGGTTAGACTTCTAGGAATGGGGCTTCATGACATACAAGGGTTCATATTGTCTCATTTATGGGTTCCTTTGTAGAGGGTGTGTTGCCCTTCGTCCGCGATGCAACTCGAATCACCTCCAGGAAGGCAACGCCCCTCATCCAAACTGTCAAAGGAGAGGGGGCGCATCATCAATCTTGTGGGCTTCATGCCCTAAGGAATCCCAAGTGACCTTTGGTGCCCACGATCAATCTGTCACCTATCAAGACCTGCAAATGACAAGCAAGTAATGCCCTCCAAGGGTCCACATTAAGTCATAATATTATGCTGCTGCCATCTACTTCAAAACCACTCCGAACATAGCAACAACTCTTTTCAAAATAAACAAATGCTCTAAGACCTTTTATACAATTTTACAAATTTAGATATGGGAGGTGTCAAGTCTCATTGGGTGAACCAATCCTCAAGTAGGGAATGTTTCCAAGGAGAACCCTCTCTAGGTCATGTAATGAATGTGAAGTAGATGGGGTTAGACTTCTAGGAATGGGGTTTCATGACATACAAGGGTTCATATTGTCTCATTTATGGGTTCCTTTGTAGAGGGTGTGTTGCCCTGTCCGCGATGCAACTTTTTTCCAAGCCCATTTTGACATTAAGTTAGAGTGTTTTCAGGTTGAAGACGTATGGGGGCACTAAACTGAGCAATAAAAACAAAGCCCACATACGCTCTACCCAGGTCACAACGATTCCTGTTGAAGACAATGGGGACTAAATCCAAGTAATAAAAAAAACAAAGCCCACACCACCTCTACCTTGGTTTGCATGATTTTAATTAGTTATTTTTAGGAGTCCTTTAGTTTTATTTTTCTCGAGAAACATTTCATTGTTCTCGATACCTCTCCGTGAGCATCTCGAAGGTTTATGATTGAATTTTATCTTTTCCTAACTACAAGCCTCTAGGCCTTAAACCCCTCCTTCCCATGAAGGAGGTAATAAGCCTTCTTGGTCAATAAAAATTCAAAACCCAAAAGATAAAGGGGAAACAAAGGGGAAGAAGTGATGGAAATGGTAAGTATGAGTGGAATGGTATGATGATCCTTCAAGGAGAGCCCATGGTAGAAACCCTTTCCCCGAGGGGGACCACTAGAAACTAAGTGACACTCACTATACAGGAAAATGGTAAAAAGCATAATTTCCAAGCAAACGCCAAAATCAAGAAAGGACTCTTTTGCAAATACGTTCAAATGTTTGAATTATTAGAATGACACTTACCACAATAATGACTTGTTAGCTCATGGAGCAAGACCCTCACTGTCTTTTGTGATCCAAGCTAGGTGTGGTGGATGTTGTCATCGATCAAGTGGTGATGTGTGGTGAATGAAGGGCTCTGCATGTTGGGATGCCTCTTGGTACTCCATGTTTGCAACCTCAGGGCCTCGAGACATCATTTCCTAGTTATCCTCCCCCTAGGAGTTCGGGATAACATTTGGCTCCTACTCTGGGACATGTACTCACAGAGTGCATGAGAACCTCAACATCTTCAGTATGACCTGTGCCTGCTAAAACTAAACAAAATACATCAATAATCCTCAGGTTGGTGATATCACCCCTCACTCAAATATGATATAATAAAATAAAATAAAAAAAAAAAAAAAAAAAATTTTGCATTTTTCAAAATTCTAACTAACATGTAATACTCAGAAGTCAAGTGATGTAAAACAACTATGCAATAATGCAACTAGAGAAAAAATGAAAGTCGATAGCGACATGCAAATGCACCAAACTATCATGAACAAGCAATCCAAATCAAGAGAAAGTAAATGACTTACCTACTTACATGTGCCCTTGGGGCCCTGAAGATCAAGAAATAAGTGATGTTAGGTGAAGTCATACAAACAATGAAACCAGTTGATCATCCCATAAAAGTATCTCCCCATGTGTTTAATTATGTAATACAACAAAGATAAGTCAAGCATAGAATAATCATAAGCACAAATAAATATATAATCAATCATGAAATGAAACTTATGGAGATGGGCGGGAGAGAGTAAATCATTGAAAGCACAATCACAAGCTAGATTGATTCATCTTCAATATATACCGTGATATATGATGTTCCTGCCTTCATCTTTCCTCAAGATTGAGATGAGATGAGAGACTAAAAGAAAAGTGCATGGCTTCCCAAAGAAGAAAATAAGAGGTAAGGGAAAGCCTCATGTCCTGAGAAAGAAATCCTCTACACCATAAAATTGTTTCCCTTTCATTCAAGTATATCCTTGCACAATGCCTTAGGACGAAAATACTGTTGCTCTGCAATGTGAATCTTTATCTACTCTGAGATGACCATGACCTCGTATCCATCAAAGTCTGAGCGAAAAGGTGGTTGGAAATCTTCATAGAACAAATCCAAATCCCCAAAAGGATATGAATCACAACTCCTAAGGGATGACTGAAAGTCATCATGAGTATATGACGACAAGTCATTCCTCAAATGGATGGAATAAATCAGGACTACATTGTCATCAGGCTGCCAAATAGATGGATCACCTTCTTGTGAAAAGTAACTGGGAAGGAGATTTGTTTTCCTCCTAGGGGCCCTGATGTCATCGCATAGACCTATAAAATGAAACAACCATGTCCCATCTACTACTCAATATGTATAAGGTGTCTATTGGACCACCTATCTAATCTAGGGGGTCAACTCCATGTACATGAAGAGATGCATCATCGATGCTCATTCATTTAAAAATCATTTGTCTCTACAGGCATTTTGCAATTCCAACACTTCTTTTGTAAATGGAATTTCAATAATCTCATGCGGGTCAATAATGTAATAGGTCCACATGAGTCATGTCTACCGGCCACTCCTTGGGATGTTTTCATTGAGAGAGTTCCTTCACCGAGGGTTTTTAATCCCTCGTGTTATCAATCAGTTTTTCAGCATTTTTGATTTCCCTTGAGTTTTCCCCCTCACACTTGCAATAATTCTCCAAAGTGGTGAAGGGCACTCCAATGGGCTTATCCGTAACTGTTTAGGGGATGATGTAATGACCATGTACATCTTAGAAAAGTTTCAACGGAATTCCATTAAGTCTAGATTAGTTTTTTTAATTAATTAATTTTTAACAATTCCTTGAGGTTTAATTATTTAATTAATTAATTATTTTTGAGCAAAAATTGTGTCTAGGTCCCTGATCCTTGATATGGGAATTTGTGCTCAAAAGAAATGGAATGAGACCCCTACACCCTTTGACCAAGTTTCATCTCTCAGTCCGACAACTTTTGCTATGGGTTTGTCCACCAGAAGTCACCAAAACAACAATTTTAATTGTTAGGTCATGACATAGAAAAAAATGTAATTTTTGTAATAATGAGTTAGAATAATGTAAAATGGTGGAGGGAATAATAGAGGGAGGTTTCCTAACCTAAACCTACCCAACCCAACTTATTTTAACCTTTACACACACCTTCACCCCCTTACTCACTCAAACCCTCACTCCTAGGGATTTTACTCTTTGTTGATGAGATGTTGTACCAAGTCTAGAAGGGTGTGGATCTCATGTGCTTTCATTCCCTTCACCCTCCACGCCACCTTCTAGTCTATCCTCGCCTCCCTTCTCTATTTATTCCTTCCACTCCTATCTCAAACTCCCTAGATGGTTCGCCCTCCTAGAGGAGTTACACCCCCCTTCATGTGTAGACTCTAGCAAATTCATTTTTAATGAGTTGGGGCCCCCTCCTTCTATTGACACGCTCTCCTAGCCTCCAACTTCCCTCTTTGTTTCATCCCAATGCCTCATAACCCATCCACCTCATTGATCCAAGTCTCAAACCCTAGATGGTGTGGCCCCCTCCTTGGGATCTCATCTTGTGCTTCGGTGGTGGACACTTGGCATTGATCCAAGAGAGGTAGGTTTGCCTCCAAGTATAACAGATCCCTTTCTCTCACCCCTCCTCACCATCTTGAGCTATTTTTATGCTACTTGATTTTCACCACTCTCTCTCTTTATTGTCCATCTTCATCCATTCTTTTGCCTCTTTAGGGTTTTGGAGCAAGTGGCTTCTCCAAGATCTATTGTTGAGTAATAAAAGAGAAACTTTGGAGGATATTGGAAGAGCAACTAGTATTCTTTTTGCTTACACATGAGGTAGTATTGTGAATTTGGCATGGTGGTTGCATAGAGTATATTCTTAGGTAAAGTGTTTCTTTTACTTGGGTAGATCTAATAATGAGTATTCTTGTTAATCTATATATGTGGGTTTGCTAATAGGGTGCAAGTATTTCATTTGTTAGCATATTCAACCATATTATCTCTTGTATGCATATTATCTGTCAAGTTTTGCAGGTTTGGCTTCTAGGGTTTTGCTGGGATTGCCTCAAGGAAGAGTCCTCCCTCAAAGCACACTCCAACTCCTTCTTTTTTCAATTTCCTCTTTACTCATTCTTTTATTGCTGTTCACTCCATATATATTTCAACTAGCTTAACATCTTAGATTGGTCATTTTAAATCACTTTTTCTCATAGATCTTTAGGAGAAAATTTTCTCTCATTCTAAAAAACATAAATTTTTCTTCACATTGTTGGTTGTGTGTAGCTTCCAAGGCCATGCTTGTTGGTTTTGGCAGTTTTGTACTGTGCTGAGGGGTTATGCTACCCAAAATCATCCACACAACACCCAAGACCCTTCTCTTCAAGTGAGTAACAAATCTCAACCTCCCTTCTTCCTTTTCTAGCTTCTTGTGCGATCTATTCATTTCTAGTCATTTTAGTGGCTCATAGTTTGGGAGGAGAATTGGTACGGCCTAACTCCCATGTGTGAGCTTAGGGTTAGTCCAAATTTCAAATTTTCCTTTTAAAAATCGTCTTCAAAAGGCTAGGACGTGGGGTTAGCAAGTGAGTTTTTGATAGTTGTTGTTGCTTGCTTTCTTCTCAACCCTTTTGTCACAATAAAGGTAGGCTTGCCTTCCACTTCGTGCCATTGAGTGGTTTGTTTGTAGTCTCTCTCCTTCAAGTTTAGCTAATCTTTTAATAATTACCTACACCTTAGGAGAGAAAACCCCAAAAATCGTGAAGGCTAGGATAAGTAATGTTAAACATCTTAATGCTTTGATGGTTAAAATATTCTAGATTTAGATACTCACACATTAGTCCTCCAACTTTAAGCCCCAAAGTACAATCAACTTGCTTTAATCTACTCTGCATGTCTTAAGCCATCCAAGATTCACCCTTTTTTGCATGCTCTAATCCAACACACCAAATGGTTAATGCTTTGATAATATAGTAAGTGGTTTTCTCTTAATGTTATTTCATCTTTAAGGCCACTTGCCATCACTTAAGTTAATGTGTTGTTGGATATTTTGATAGTGTAGGCACACATCTAAGTTTTCAAGCTTTCGCTTTCACACTTAATGCTTTCTCTTAATGCTCTTAACAATCAATGGCTATGGTGATGTTTTTAAATCTTCTTTTCTTCATTGGCAAGTTGTTCTCACACTTGTTCAATAACATTCTTTCATAACAAGCTTCTCATGTTAATGGTTAAATAAATGGTGATGCACTAAATCGTTATTCAACTTGCTCTTACATGCTTTACATGTGTTAATGTGCTACATTTTCACGCTTTTTAACACATCTTTATAAGCTGCAAAAAGTTTCGGTTTTGGCATAAAATCACCAATTTAAGGCAACTAAAAGTCATTAAACACTCTCTAATACACCTAAAAACCTAACCAATTGATATATATACTTATCAATTTTAATAGGGTACCTTGAACCACCATCTTCACCATCTAAACGGGACTTGAGGAGGGCAAACTAAAGGTGCTAGGGTCATGATCTGCCTCACCTACAATGTGTCCTTTTCATAAAACTCACCTTAGGGTTGACCCGCGGAAGCTAGGGTAGGTGCATCGCTGTTCTCTTGATCATCCAAATACCTATTGTGCACCTGGGAGGAGGTTTTTTGGTCAAACACTTAGCTAGGGTAATTAAAAATTCTTCAAATCTTAAAACCCTAACTCACTAAGCAATTAATAAACCTTTTGGGTTTAACTGACACATCTTGCTTCTTAATACTTGCAACTTAAGCTTTCAATCTCATAATACAAGTAACGCTTAGAGTAATTAACTAAGTGTCTTAATCTTGTGGAACACTTGCATTTAAAGCTTCTTGATTTTCTAAGTGTCCTTGTGAATCTTCGAGTGTTGATGTTGCCATCAGAGGGGCCCCAATAGAGTAAGTACTATTGGGGCATGCTTAGCTTTGATGTGTTTACGATGCTTGTGCCTTGATCTTCTTTAATATCTTGCACATTTAAGCAAATGTGGTTAGCTTGTTGTATTGTATTACTGCGTATCTAGCATTCTTTATTGCAAGAACTTGTATCTAACATTTTGAAGAATAAATATTCTTTTGTAATCTTTGTAATCATATTGTAAATCTTAAACATCTCATATTTAGTTGACCCCTCTGCCCAACCTTAGGCACTAGTCTTAGTTGACCTAGGGAAATACTTGCTTGACATAGAAACTTTTGCATCTTGCAATATTGCCTTTGCATCATAGGTTAGACTCTCCCAACCCAAACGGCTAATTAAAAACAACTCCTAGAACTTAAACTCTAAATCTTATCTAGAAATTAGGGTCTACCCCCGGCTGGCTTCCCTAGGAGTAAGCCTAGATGGAAGAGGTTCACAAAGACAGCTGCGGCTGGAAACTCAGCATTGTGCCTCCCAAGGATTACTAAGTGAGCAAGACTTACTTACTGCCAGGTGTGTATAAGGACGACAAATGTTGTCCATATGCTCATCAACCTCATCGAAGGGTTTTTTCATAGGATCGTCTGTATGATCGAAATCGACCATCTCTGTCTTTATGTGTAGAAAGAACCGGGGTTCGGGTGGCTTCAACTGGATCTTCAATAGGATGAATTCTATGTAAGTCCTTTTCATCAATGGCTTCTTCATCGTTGAGACTAATTGCTTCTTCATCTTGATGTGTAGGGAGAAAGCGTTGAACAACTTCACTTTCATCAAGCAGGAGAATGGACACCGATGTCTCATCTGGGATTCTCAGCATGTTGCACTTCATTGGAATTCTTCTTTTTCTTTTCATGGACACGCCTCCCAACACCTCTTCATCATACAAGGGGCTTAACTCTCACGTGGCGTTTCACCAGATGTTTCCGAAGGATAAAATGAAACTCTCGGTTCTTCTTGTCATCGACTTCTCTAGTGGTAGTGCTTGTCAAGATCCTCGTGACTCCTTGAAGTTTTCTTTCCTCCCTCTTCATGGATCCACTTTGAATTCTTTTCACTTGCGGTGTTCATTTGTGATCTTCCTCCCTTTTCAACGGATTTTCATCATTGATGCCTGCATTTTCTCAAGGACTGGCACACCTCAAGAACTTATTCTACCACGCTTTCAACAAGATCTTGCATAGCTTAGCAAACTAGTAGCCTCTTTTTTAAGTAGTTTTCTTCATGGAATTTTTCTTCAAGTGCTTATTTTGCAGAGGGTGGATGATGTTGCTTCTCTATTTCACATTATTTAACTATCATCTCATCATCCAATGGAAAACCTTCCCCTCGTAGAATCTTGAGCTCTTGAACGATTCAAATTATGAGTGGTTGGACCCCAACACCTAAGAAATTATTCAATAAGCTTTATGGAGGAAGGTATGCTCCTCGGCTTGCATGAATGTGTGAGACACTTCTTTTGTCGTAACTCTAGAGATGCTACGAACAATCGTATTAGTATATCATCATGTAATATATTCAATGTTGAAGCATATTTCATATATTTCACAACATGGGTAATCGCTAGGGTTGGGTCACCATTAAACTTTGGGAAATCCCTATTCCATTCTGGAGGATAAAAATTTGGATACCTAGGAATATTGTTGATATCAAGGGAGGGATATACTTCATGCATATGCCAAGGTGCCATGGTTCCATCACCTGAAATGACACCTCAAAGGAACTGTCGGGAGAGCTCAAGGCTCATAGAAAGTAAGAGGGTATCTTTCCTCAATGGAGTCCCTAAAATAAACTATATGAAGTTCATCAAAAGTTGAAAGGGAACTTCCACAAATGGATTCGTCAGGCAAGCTATGGGTAAAGGCATTGGGATCAAAGCTTGCCAAAATGTCATTAAGGCACGAAAGAGGATTCAAAATACTCCCCGCATAACGGTGTCAAAATAAAGATCAAGATAATCCGTAGGATTGGGCAAGTCCAACCTAATCCACAAAAGTGTGACAACTACAGAGGATATTCTACCCACTATCACCTTAGATACACTCCCCTTCCTTTAGTGATGACAAGTCACCACAAGGGGAATCCCGCAGGACCCTAGGGGATTGAGATGAAAGTGAGATGATGAAGGATGGATCCCCTAAAGGTCAAGATTAGAGATGAAGGATGGCTTGAGAACAAGTCTTGTTGAAGGGTAAATGATTGCCAATAGTTGTGTACTTGCAAATCAGTGTTAGCCCTAACAAGACAAATGATGATAAATCAAGCCTTTAACCAATGGGGATTCAGCAAGACACCTTGCTGTCCCAAATTGCAATAGTATATAAGTTTATAAATCAGCAATAAACAATTACCAATAGCCACAAATTAAACCACTAAAATCAAGTATAAGATGATGGAAAATAAACTAGCAATAACTAGTCAAACTTCCACTGAAAATAGCAAGACTTTAGATGGCATTTAGGGCTGTTGTTTAGGTGTTATCAGCGATGTATTATAACAGCCTTAAGGCTGTAGCAAACAATTGCTACCGCATAAAAATCTAAATCCGCGAAAATTGAATATAAATCGCGGCAAAAAGTAGCCAATGAGCAGTAGACCAATAATACAGGTTCACAAGTAAATTTCAGCGTAGATAAGTAAGCACCGGATAAAAGAGAGGGAGAGTTTTTGCAGCCCTAACGGCTGTAGCATTAGTTTGTAACAGAAAGAAGAATTACATGACTAAGCTAGACTCTTAGGGCACAAAGAAGTCTTAAGCATGCAAAATTGATTCCAACTTGAACAATTGCAAAATATATATTTTTCACATATTCCACGTAAATGATTTTATTTTCTCCAATGCAAATAGACCCGTCTTTGTCAATTGGGTTATGGGTCTCCGTTGTAAGGGATAGTTATGTGTTACCCCTAGGGGTGTGTGTAATCCTTTACTCCTAGGAAAACAAAACTAGCAAGGTGAATCTAGGAGGGTGCAATCCTTTACTCCTCCTAGATTTACCTTGTTAAGTAGCTTATCCAAAGACAAAAGTGATAGACTTAGTGGAGGGTGTATGCCCTTATACCATACTCCTCCAAGGGTTTAGACAAGAATAACCATGAAACAATAAGAAACACTAACAATATGCATACATTTCAAATAATTCCAAGAGAGAGATGTAAAGCAAGATAAACCCCTTTCTACCAAGTATATTCCACCACAAGAGCAAGATAAGCATCCAAGAGATAGCTGCATACCTCCCACAACGACCATAAGATCAACAAGAGAGAAAGATGCAAATTGTCAAGAGGTGTACTTCAGCCATAAACATATGTAATTCCCAAGTGTAAAGAGGATAAAATGACAAAAGGTGACCTCTACTTATAAGGAGGTCACCTAAAACCCATTTTTTTCACAATTCAAAATGTCAACATTAATTTAGGGAGGCCGACCTCCTTTATTTGTCCATTTATAACTTAAAATTCAAATTTGGTAAAAGAAAATCCCCTTTAGGGGTGACATCATGCCCTAAAAGTGACGTTTTGGCATAGAGAGCAAGTCGTTGAGCCTTTTGATGGAGTCTTTGGGCCTCCAAAGGCATGGTCTTCATGTGCAAGGGCTTTCCTCCATCAAGACATGCCAAGTCATCATCAAACCAACCAACACCCTACCAAACCCTATCCCTCCAAGTGTGACGTCATGCCCCGAAGAGAGAGATAAGGTCTCCAAAGGAAAACATGTTAGCTTGTGAAGGCTAGCTTAATCACCTCCAAGCGATTACCACTCCGCGCCTCCAAAGGCAATGTCGCTCATCCAAATTGTCCAAGGAGAGGGGGCGCATCATCAATCATATGGGCTTTGTTATCCCCCACCTCTTTAGGATAACTAGGAGATCATGTCCGAGGCCCACAGTCCCAGACATGGAGTATCGACAGCAGGATTGACTTTTAGCATGGCCCCGATGGCCTAATCTTTCTTCTTCCTTGTCTTGTCACAACAATAACATCCATCACCATCTGCTTGGTCCCCGTGTCAGAGATGGTTCTGCTCCATGAGGTAATTAGTCCGTGTATGATGGTATGTGTCACTTTTGATCATCAAAACCATTGAATGTATGCATCCGATTCTCTTTATTTCTAACAACTAATTGGATCTTACACCTACCACTTGACCATGTTTGGGGATTGATGTGGTGGCCTAGCAAGCCTCGTCTCAGAGGGTTTTGGTTTCCATCGGGATTTCTCAAAAGCCATCGTCATTCCCATCATAGTACCACTGCTTCATCTTATTTCCCACTCACTCATCCCATTTCAATTTGTTCTAGGGCACTCAGGTTGACCTATTCTTCGGATCGCACCTTATCTCTGGGGAAGAAGGGCTAAAGGCCCATAAGGTAAAAGCAAGTTGGTAAAAAAGATAAAAAGCCTAAAATAAAACCTCGAGATGCTTTGGCCAAGGATCCCCGAAAGCAATAAAGTCTTCAACAAGAAACAGAGGGACCCCGAAAAAATAATAAAAACAAGACCTAACTAGAGGGTAGGGGGTCTCATCAATGAGCCAACCTATTAGATCCATGCTGGTATCTAGCAAGATGACATTGCCACCAACCGGGTTACCACGCCAGTAAGTGTTGACTCACGGAATCACTTGTTTCTCAACCTTCTCATTTCGCGGAGTACTTGTGGGTAACGCCGCTACCCATCGTCACCACGCGGCGTTGGGTCCCCCGATTATCTCTTGAACAAAAAAGGGAAAAGCAATAAAAGATAAAAGAAGAAAAAGAATAAAAGGCAAGAATGGGCTTCGAAAGACGCATCCGTGATCTAGGTATAGCTCATTTCAACAAAGGCACCCACAAGTAACATTTCTTGCATCCTTGGCCCTCATTGCACCCGTATGCCGGACATTCCCTCACCACATCACCCACTTACATGGCTTGGATGAGGTCTTTCTAGGAACTTCCTTCTCAAAGGGATTACTCATTCAATAAAGATTGACCTTGTCCTTTTCTCCAGACTTGTATTGCAGGCTTGTGTAACATCTTTGAGCTGTTAACTGATGTATTAGGGATTTTATGCACATGTTTAATAATATTGATGATGAGATGTGATTGACATTACTATGATCCCTATGACTAATGAGCCCATGGAGGGCATAACTTTTGATGTGTAGGACCATGCCCGACGGATAGGTGCCATTTGGACTGGTACACATGGGGAGATGATCAGTTCGGACCTCCATGGGGCTGAAGAGCCCACCAGATGGATACTGAGACCCCATCAGGGGGAAGAGACAGGACAAAGATGGATCAGGGGCTTTGCACCGGAGAAGAAGAGGACATTCCACCAGAGGCACCCTGACAGAGCTTGACCTAGGGGGATTGGCCCTTTTTCAGTGGAACGTTGGCCTTGGAAGGCCTAGGACTTCACCCATCATGACCATGACGTCATCCAACATTATGGACGTCTTGGGAGGCAAACTGGGCAGTATTGGCATGTGTGGCAGGTTGGAGATGTTGGATCATGTTGTCATTGATGCCAATTGTTTGATTATTTGGGAGATTGTTGGATCATACGTCATTGATGCAAATGGTTTGATTCATTGATGTCATTAATTGATGTCAAGTAATTAATAGATGGATCATGGATATGATGCCCTTGATGAGAATGATAGATGTCCAAGTGGAAGCCAATTGATAAAGATGGATCATTGATATGATGCATTGATGAAGATGGATCAATGAGTTGTCATTGATACATG
>SNQJ01S0090801.1:0-15146 GCA_010110895.2 Picea sitchensis
AAAAGTCTTGAAGGTTGAGAAGGCAGACACCCAAATCAAGTTCTTGAGTAGTTCCATGACTCTGGGCAAGGTCTTGGATAGCCAGAGATCACCAAATGACAAATCTGGTATTAGACTCAACAAGGTAGAAATCATTTCTCCTAAGAAACCTGATACAGGTCCTTCATTTGTGAGAAAGAAAAACGGTTATGAGAATGGGTGTAGCAGTTTTCTCTTGTGATTGAATATGGATATAAAAACCTTGGATTGTATGCATCATGGAAGAAATATGAAATGCAGCATTAGAAATCGATAAGAATCAATGGGGAGATCCAAGGGTTGTTTGAATAGTAACAAGCAACAATTTTTCAGAGTGTTAGTGGGATAATAGCCTCTTCCACAACAACATTTTGTTTTACAAAATGATATACATGATATCCTGTAGAAGTAACAAGAGGAAAGACCTTGTCAAGGAAAGTTAACCTTTAGGAACAAAAGGGGAAAAGAGTTAGAAGGAGTGAGATAATAGTGACAGGGGGAGTCATCCACTCATGAGAAGAAAAGTTTGATGAAGGAGTCTGAGTAAGAGAGGTGAGCATTTTTTGAGTATTCTACAGAGGATACAATGGAAGTTGAAGATGAATAGGTCCAAGAATTAGAAAAATAAGTCTCTAGCTTGGGTACAAACATCTGCATGCATCGAATAAGAGAGTCCATCCCTTTAAGGAGAGTTTGTGCTAGCTTAATATCTGATACCTCCTAAAATTACTACCACAGCTCAGGGAGAGCATGGTCTCTTTGAAATTGATGTCAAAGGGGGAGAAAAGAATACGGGTGCCTTTGTTGCCATCAATGCCAAAGGGGGAGATTGTTGGAAAATGTTTAACAGTCAGCGTATGCTTGTCATTGATGGAAAGAACAATAATGAAGATGGCATGAGTACAAGAAGAATGTAACAGATAGACATTAGAAGGATTTTAGGAAGAAGTTGCAGAGAAAGATCAATAAGTTCAAAAGAGATAGTGCAGAGGATTGTTGGCAAGTTTAACAGGAAAAGTGATCTTGTCATTGATGGTAGGATCAGAGTGTGCATCGATGGAAAAATAGGAACAAAGTAATCTCAGGAGGAATTAACACAGAGTCAAATGCAGTGCGTAGGTGTGCACCAGGGATGAGGTTAACTCATTGCTAAAGCTCAAGAGAGATAGCGTACTCAGGATATTAGGCGGATCAAAGCTCGAGGCCCTTGACACTTAGAAATTCTTCCAAGTAAGGAGGATCAGTAAGCTTGGGATGAGAAGCGTCAGTGATTGTTGGATCTCTTTCAAAATTCCCAAAAGAAGGAGGATCGTTAGATCAGTTTGTAGACAAGAAGAACGCATGGAAGAGGAGGGCAGATATTAGGCGTCAGATCTGAGCATAAGATCCAACCATTGTTGGATCAGGGAGAACCTGCACATTCATTAAAGTGCAAGAAGAGGCAAAATGCAAAAGGCCAAATTATGTTGGTCTGACTCCATTTCGGGGTTTCGTAGATCAAGACTTGAAGGTGTCGAAAACTCACATAGCGAAGTGGAAAAACCGCGAGAAGATCTGGGTCGTAGGATCTAGGGTAAGTACGAAGGACCAATAGCCGTTAGATATGGTGAAGTTGTAAGGAGAATATGACATTCATGGTCCGTTGGATCAAGAGGACGCGTGGAAAAAGATCAGAGCACCACAAAGACTCCATTTCGAAGTTTCGCAGGTCAATAAATTCAAAGGAAAGAGGCTCAAACTCGCGATATGAGGATTCACAAAAAGATCTTGACCATCAGATCACCAAGGAATGTGGACTGTTGATCAAGCATGAAGAAGGCCTATGAAGTGTCAAAATCACGACAAGATCTGAACCATTGGATCCATAGGACACG
Organism: Picea sitchensis; assembly: GCA_010110895.2. Classification (NCBI taxonomy): domain Eukaryota; kingdom Viridiplantae; phylum Streptophyta; class Pinopsida; order Pinales; family Pinaceae; genus Picea; species Picea sitchensis. The sequence goes on from SNQJ01S0090801.1 coordinate 1,893, forward strand.
TGGCAAAAGATCGTCATGTCGTTGACTAGAAAATCAAAGGAACGAGGTTTGATCTTAACCATCAAATCGAGGTTTGATATTAGCTATCAGATCAAGGTTTGAGCTTCACCATTGATCCGACTCCATCTTGGAGTCTCAGCTATCATGACTTGGAGTGATGAGATCCTTCATCACAGGAACTGCAAGATGCGAATTTAGGAAGAGGTCTAGAGAATTAATACACCAAGATTCTGGACCGTTGATCCAGCTCCATCTCAGAGTTTCACCTATCATGACATGGAGTGATGAGAACCTCCATTCGAGGAAAAGCGAGATGTGAGTTCCCGAAAATATCAGGACCGTCGGATCACCAAGAACGTGGACCATTGATTTGAGCTTCATCTCGGAGCTTCACCTATCATGACTTGGAGTGACGAGAACCTCCATCTAAGGAATAGCGAGATGGGAGATCACGAAAATATTAGGACCGTTGGATCACCAAGAACGTGGACCGTTGATCTGAGCTCCATATCAGAGCTTCTCCTATCACAACTTGGAGTGATGAGAACCTCCATCTAAGGAACAACGAGATGAGAGATCGCAAAAATATATGGATCGTTGATTCATCGAGATAATGGACCATCGATCAGGGTTGATGAATATCACGAGTTCATAGTACCTTTTAGCACAGCCTGTGGTCACCGCGTATGGTCACGTGGAGGAAGGACCTAGTGTAGATGAGCTCCACATCAGAATTTTGGGGATCACGTCTAGGAGTGTTGAGACACTGGATCATACAAATGCCGAAATACCAAAAAGGTGATTTTTTTATGTAACCAGTGGTCACTGCCTATGGTCACGTAGAGGAGGGAGCTAGAGCAGCCAAGCTCCTTTTCAGAGCTCGTTACATGGAGACTCAAGATGTCTCATCGCAGAATCTCCAAATTGTGAAAGTTAAAAATGGGTAAATAAGGACAATACCCTTCACAGTTAATCCAATGATGGAGGTGAAAATGAGCATGATCGGAGGGCTAACATTGATCCTCACAGTGTAACTACTAGAAACCATTGATGGTTTCTACCAGAGGATGCAAATATACTTTTATGTGATTTCCAGAGGAGCTGAAGGGTCACAAGGAATCTGTCAGTGGAATGAAGATGATTCATGGAGGAAATTGACAGCTGGATGAGGGTTGGAGCCTGTAACTGAAACAGAAAGGATAAGCTCGACTATGCTAGAGAATATCAAGAGTCTCAACTACTAGAGAGGCTGAGGAATCTCATCATAACATCTAGTGATGTTGAACGCATGGGAAAACTGCGAGAGAAGTTGAAGAGTTACCATGATGATCAGGCAGAGCACTCGAGAGGTGGAGGATATCAGTGTGGTGTGAGTATGAAGAGGTATTGCGCCCATTGCATGCACAAGGTGCACTGAAGCTGTAAGTACACGGTACAAAGAAGAGATGGGGTTTATGTTGCTGCTAGAGTTGTTGTGGTATTTGTTGTTGAAGGTGATTCATGTGTGAAGAAGGAGGAGAGTTCAGCAGTTGAATTGAACAGAAGAGGAACTTTGTAGTGAATGGACATGGTGCACAGAGCATAAAATGTAGAAGAATAGACAGCGCAAGTCATGTGTGTAGGAAGGAAGTGAGGCAGACAGAGCAACGAAATGAAGCAGAACAGTGATGAGTGTGGTAAGCCATTGTTGAACATTATATCATTGTAATACGTTTCAGTGGAAAAGATTTATATTTCACGGTGGAAGGGAGGTGCTAGGGAGGAGTGGTGTCCTCATAGGTTCAAGTGGGTTCTTGAACATAGGGAGTTGTAGCTTCCATCTGGTTGCAGTCAGAGAAACCAGGGTGGCAGGGTGGTGCAAGGGAGAACTATTGGTCTCTGTTATACAGGTTGGTTTCCTGTATGATTGGAAGTTGGTGCTTCCATCCAGTTGGTGCTGGAAACACTCAGGGAGTTGGTGCTTCCTTCTAGTTGGTTCTAGAAAAACCAGGGAGTTGGTGTTTCCTTCTAGTTGTTGCTAGAGAAACCAGGGAGTTGGTGCTTCCTTCTAGTTGTTGCCAGAGAAGCCAGGGAGTTGGTGCTTCCTTCTAGTGGGTTGCTTATCCTTTCTGTTAGGGAACCTGGATGAGGGTTGGAGACTGGTTCCTTCTGATAGGGAACCTAATGCAATGTATACCATTGCTTCCTAAGGGGGGAGGACTAATCTAGATGGAAATTGTTGGCCACCCACTTATTCCAAGTGGGTCCTCCTGAATTCTTTTTACTAGAGCATGTTCTTCCATAATTTTTTTTAATTGTGGTTTCTACACTTGTAGGGTTGTCTAAATACCTACATAGTTTTTAGGTGTATATTGGTGGCCGCTCACCTAATCCAACCCGATTATTTTGGAAGTTTTCATGTCAGTACATCTTTTTTTACTTCCAGGGTCATTTTGGGGCCGTAAACACTATTTTTTTGGGTTTCCATAGTCAAACTATAGACAAAGTCATATTTTTATGGCACAATGTGTAGTTTTTGAAAATACCTTTCCAACAGGATATCACACACCTAAAACAAAGGTCGTATGGAAACATTACGACCTAGAGAAGTTGAGGTACCAACTTACTCATTAGGGCCCACATAAATTTTGGTGTTTCATCTCCTAGGGTTAGGTTTTTGGATCTCTATGGTTTTGTAATTCTTGAGTAATGTTAAAAAGTCCTCTGGAGCCTCACTATAATCATTATTCTCAAATAGATATGCATAGAAACCACATCTCTTCTCAAAGATAAATACCATCATTCGAGCAAGTTGTTCTCAATTATGTAGTTTTACATTTTCATCCTATTTTATTTATTCAATAGAAATTATTGTTTACTGGATATTTTTTGTTGTTCTTAGTATCTGTGTGTTATTATATTCATTATATTATTCATTTCTTTCCGCTCATAAATCTATATCATTTTTGTCAGAGAAGTCTCCTCTTCATTTATTTTTCTTTGTTCATGTCCCCCACAGGATCTTGGTGTAAGAAGCTAGGAATCGAACCAATTGAGCCTTTGCAATATCGGTCAGGCTGAGACCGAAAAAAACCCATGGGAGAAGAAAACAAAGATGATGGAGTAGGAGATATTTTTAAAATGTTGATCGAGGAAGCCCTTGCGTGACAAAGGACAGAAATGATGGACAAATTTGCACTGATCCTTTGGCAGCTACCCACAGGAGATGCATATTTATCAAGCGACCATGCAACCCCCTTCAAAGAACAAGTAAATTTTGATATTCCATTATTTGAAGGAATGATATATGATGATGTTTTAGATAAATGGTTGAATTCGTTGGAAGGGTATTTTTCTGTCCATAAATTTTCCAATAGGGAAAAGATTATATTTTCACTCCTCAAGTTTGTCCCCCATGTTAAGGATTGTTGGGATACTTACTCTGACCAAAGGGCCATGGCGGAATCTGTAATATTTTCGGTCTCCCCTACATGGTATTCCTTCATGGATGTCGTTAAAGAAAAATAATACCCTTTTGTAAAATACGAGGACTAGTACACAAGATGGACCACGCTACATCAGGAAAGGAACCAAATAGTACCATATTTTAACAATGTTTTCCATACCTTGCGTACTAAAATGGGTATCAAAGAATATAAACCACATCTGGTTCTCAAATACTACATATGTATGCATATATACATTCAAACAAAAATGGAGTTTATGGGAATTTCATCATTAGGTGTGTCTTATAGATATGTTGTTAAGATCGAGAATAAATTTAAGAAGAAAAGGTGAGGGTTTGGATATACAAAATCCTCAGAGCTGAAGCAGGGAAAAAGAATCCCGAACCTACAAAACAAGGGACAGAGAAAACATGTCCACTCTCAGGAAAAATATTCAAAGACACAACATAATAAGGGTAATGAGAAGTTAAAGAAGGAAACAAGAAAGTGGTGTGAATACCATTAAATCCCTTGGCACAACATCGAAGAATTTTGTTCCAAGCAGTCACTAGTGGATGAGCTGAAAGCTTCTAATTCAGAGGCAAATTCTGAATCTGAACCAAATCAAGAAATATGAAAGTGGATTATCTATGTCGAACCCACCACCACTATCACTACCACCAAATTTTATCCTAATGAACTAGAAGAAACATAGGAAGGGGAATGCCTCTTTCACTCACAGATGTCGGTAAAGAAGGCTTTGCTTCATTTCATTGTAGATAGAAGAATTCATAAGAACGTGATATCAGGAGAGGTTTCCAAGCAACTGGACCTACCAATGACACTATACTCATAGCCCTACACCATCGATTGGCTTCACCAAGGAAGAGATCTTCGTGTCAGCCAACAATTTTTTCTTCCCTACGGCATGAAGCCATTCAAATATGAGGTATTGTGTGATATTTATCCCCTTGAGTTTTTTGATGTTATTTTAGGACAACCATATTTTTGGAAGTGACATGCTATGTATGAGTCTAGACCCCACAGTGTTATTATTACTTTGGGAAGCCAATTGTACATGATTCCAGAGGTAGGGCCACCTATTTGTATTTCTTTAATATCTGCTAAGTAATGTGGTAAGATGATTTCACAAACTCGGAACTTGGTCTTCTTTATGATCTGTGCACACATTAAGCAGAAGGTTGATGCCACATCTTTGGCCTCTACATAGAGCCTCTCTTTGCAGTAGAAGCAAGTGGATAGGATCGTGGAAGAGTACAGAGACATCTTATCCTCACCCATTGGGGTACCGACACACTGCCAAGTCAAGCATCCAATTGATCTAACCTCTGGTCCACCTCTTCCTAATGGACTAGTCTATCGTCTCTCGCTGATCGAAAATGATGAAATGAAGTGTCATATCCAAGAGATTCTTCAAAAGAGTCACATGAGAACCAACTCCTTCCCTTTTGGAATTCCGATGGTATTGGTGTAGAAGAAAGATGGGACCTCGTGACTCTCCGTTGATTACAGAGCATTAAACAAAATCACATTTAGGAATCGGTACCCAATTCCCTGAATTGATGATCTTATTGACCAAATCGAGGGGGGAAAGTTCTTCAGCAACATTGACCTAAAGTTTGGCTACCACCATATTCCCATCAAATCGACTGATGTATGGAAGAAATCTTTCAAATATAAATATGGTATATTCGAATGGTTGGTCATTCCCTTTGTCTTAAAAAATGCACCAACTAATTTCATGATGTAGCATCCCAAGCCACCCCATTTCTGGGCTATGCCACGTGAAAAAAAAATTGAATTGTATACAATATCTAAAAATAGAGAATCTCTACAAATGCCCAAATTCATACAACATAAAATAAATTAGACATGCAATACACATAGAGGAAAAACCCATAAAATAAACACATAAATAATAATAATGCAGCATGTAATTTCACACACAATTGCCCCTTATCTTTGATAAAAGACCACCAACTACGTTCATAGCTTCCACATTCCTCCTAAACTTAGACCATGCTTCTTAGAACTCTCAGCAATGGGTCACCCCCGAGATCGAACTAAAGTTCACCTAGGTAAAGGAATTCTTACCCAGGCTGATGTATCACAAACAATAGGAAAAACTCTCTCACATGTGCCAACTCAAATTGAAATCCTAGAATCCCTCATTCCCACATTATTGTCCCACCCCAGGAAATGTGCCCCTTCTTTGCTCAACAATCCTTCATCTGTCCCATTTCCATTCTGAGGCTTCAACAATATGTTGGATAGGAAGTCTCAGAGACATGTAGCTGCAGTTTGACACCTTTAGGAAAAGAAATCCCAACAAATCTCTCACCCAGAGAGAATTTATCATAGACATGACAACCTGTCTCTTCAGTATCCCACGAGCCTGACAACCCACTTCTTTAGTTAATACATGAATAGGTACATGATTAGTACTAGTTCGAGTAAGGTACAAGAATGTTGTTCATGACAAAGTGGTATGGTGGAAAGATGAAATCCATGAGTCTAGGAAAATTCTGAAAATGATGAAATGAATGGAAAATACACTAAATCCAAGTTCTTTGTATGCATGTGCCCAACTTGACACTTGTCAGGTTTAGAGCTACTTTGTACCACTTGTCCCCATCCTTTAGAACTAGGATAAAAATAATTATCTAGATTTTATACTTTAAGGAATATTAATATAACATTCTTTTTTATCTTAAGTTCCCTATCTTATCCCCTTATCCTTAATTTGTATCCCCCCTTTCCCTAACTAGTGGATTTTATTCCCCCTTACTCTTTTTACATGGTTGGTTTTCATGCAGTGATGCGTTTTTCATTAATATATGCATGTGAATGCATTTACATTTACATCACATATATACCTGTTCTTTCTACATCATGACTCACCATCCTAAGTGAAATTGCATTTACATTTTCAGTTGGGGTTCGACCTAGGGGTATTACATTCCCCTCCCCTTATTTATGCATTGTCCTTAGTGAAATATATACACACATACAACCAAAATTTTAAAAATCCTTAAAAAAATGGGGGTATTCTTCCTGCATATCATCCTCATGCTCCTAAGATGCATCTTTAGGATCATACCGGGTCCATTGGACCTTTACTATCTTTATGGATTGATTCTAGAGATGATTGATATTCTGGTCTAGTATGCACACTGGATGCACTTGAAAGACACCTTCTTTCTCCACTTGAATCACATTTCAATCAATGACATGATTAGCATCATGTATATACTTTTTGAGCAATTATACATGGAATACATTATGAATAGACATTGGTGCATGAAAGGAAATCATGTATGCTACAGGCCCAATCCTCTCTAGGGTTTGAAACAACCCACAATCACGAGCTTCCAACTTTGAACAATTTACCCACTTTAGGAAAATTTTGTTGGCCTTTACTTTCAAGAATACATGGTCACCCACTTTAAATTCCCTTCCATTTCTTCCCTTATCAGCATAGATTTTTTGCCTATCTTGGACAATGTTTAAATTATGTTTTATTTTTAACATTTTCTCTTCCATTGCCCTAAATAATTATATCCCAACCACTACTCTATATGTTGGGTTGTCCCAACTTACTGGTGTGTTGCACCTAGTTCCATAAAGTGCCTCAAATGGACTCATCTTTAGAGATGCTTCGTACCCATTGTTATAAGCAAACTATACTAGGTGTAGGTAATCTTCCCATTTTGATGGTTTATCCATCATATTAATCCTCAACATATCTACAATCGCTTGATTCACCCTCTCTATTTGTCCATGTGATTCTTGGTGAAAAGTTGTGCTAAAATTTAAATTTGTTCCAAATCCCTTAAATAATCCTTTCCAAAAATTTGATGTGAATTTTTTATCCGTGTCAGACACAATTGTCTTGTTTATACCATGTAGTCGAGCAATTTCTCTCATATAAATATTATCAATGTTGGCTGCCTTGTGAGTGAGATTTACTGGAATTAAATGGGTTTCCTTCGTAAGTTTATCCACCACTACCATGATGGAATCATGCTTCTTTCTTATTCTAGGAAGTTTGGTGATGAACTCCATTGTTACAACTTCCCATTTTTACTCAGGAATGGGTAATGGTTGTATCAAACTAGCTGGGTGTCTATGCTTAGCCTTAACCTTTTGACACTCTAAACATTTGGAAATAAGCTCAACAACTTTTTTCTTCATGCCTGGCCAATAATATTGGCTCTTGACAGCTGCAATAGTTTTTTGATAACCTAGGTGCCCAGCATAAAGTACATTATGCATTTATCTCAAAATCATATTTTCAATTCCTGGAAATTTTGTACATAAATTTTTCCCCTCTATATGAGAATTTCCTCATTTCCTAGCTTATATTCTTAAATTTTCTGTTGCAAAATACCTTGTTGTAATTTTGTTATTATTTCCATGTATTACAAATCTGATTTTGCAGCCTCTAAGATTCTTTGTTTCAAATCTGATTGGAACATGCTAATGGTTGTAGAAGGCAACTTAGGCACTATAATGATCCCAAGCCAAATGTTTTGCTTGGAATCTCTATCTAACCATTGATTTGATTGTTAAGTGTGTGTATGCAAGTTGGGCATCAACATTTCAGCCTTAGGGTTTATTCAGTTGTCCAGCCACATATTATACAAGCATAATTGCCATCATATGAAGAACATCAACAATACACAAGATAGGAACCATAAGAAACAAATGAACTTTATTATAAGAAATAAATCACCTGATACAAATAGCAAAGCAGATCTGGAATAGCCTCAGATAACTTCAAGAAAATAATAGAGAAGCATACAAAATTCTCTCAGAGATACAATGAAGGCCAAAGGCTATAATAGAAGATGAACGCTCAACTGCAAAACTAGGGTTTAAGCCCAACCCTTAAGAAACTGGTACGACCCTATTGAGGCTGGTACGACATGCTGAAGATGATGGACACAAAGGGTTCATCCCTCTTGAATATTAAGTTCTCCAAATTCTACCAAGCTCCTCCCAATGATAGATCAAGGCAATGGAAGCCTCCTCCTGAAGTATGGAGCTAAAACATTGAAGCCTCCTCCTCAAACTATAGAAACCCTAACTGGTACGGCCCTTCCGAAACCCTAAATATGGCCAATAGTACAACCTAGATGAATATGGGCTCATAATATCCTAAAACTCTCTAGGATGATAGATCAGGTCACCACAAGCCCATGAGAGAAGTTTCAAGATAAAATCTATCCTATGGCCTTCTAGATCTGAGAAACACTGAATCACCAAATCGTCCTCTTCCTCCTGAAATCATGTCAACCTGCAAATAGATGATAGGGACAAGGTAAATCCTCCAAGAAACCCTCAAACTGATAAGCAAGGCCTTGAAAGAAAAACCCTAATGCTGAAAACCATCATAGTTTCCTCAATATACTGGATCGAACTCTTCCTCAACCAATGGTGTGCCCCTGCAAGAAAACCCTAGATGGTACGACCCTGCTGATCCAACTAGTACGACCTTGCTAGTCCTTCTGAATAGATGATAGATGTATAATGGTGTCAGTGGATTATTTCATCCCCAATACCAAGCTTGGAACAAGGTGAGTGGAATCTTTCACCACTGAGTTGTTCACTAGGGTTTGTAATATCAAAACCCTCAAGACTGTATGCTCAAGAGCATCAACAAGCAAATATTCAAAATCTAGAATGAATGAGAGGTGCGCCCTAGCCTTCTCTTTATAATTTTCTTCTATTTCCCCATTGAGTTAAGTTAACCCCTAGGGTTAACTCCTAAATCAACCTCCAGTGCTTCTATTCCTTCACTGAGTTGTCTATTTAACTCCTTTTACCTTTTTATTAAGTCAACTTAAGAATAAAACATTAGTTTGGTTGAATTTCACCCTCAATGTGAGAGTATTGCCTAGTGGGGATGCTTAGGCCACTAAGTATTCTCAAACCTCTTCATTGAGAGGCAGGGAACATCACAATCTCCCCTGCTAGAAATTTCTTTCCCTCAAGCAATTCCAAACCTGTTTCATGTACAAATTTTTCACTCTCCCATGTGGCATCCCCAATGGGTATATCCTTCCATTTGATCAGGTACTCTTTGATGCTTCTCTTCCTGAGCCTCTTCTCTCGAACCTCTAGTATCTCTTATGGAATCAGAACAAGCTACCCTTATTTGTCCATGGGAGGTAGTACCTCAATGGGTGTGATGTGTTTGTCGATGACCCTCTTCAGGAAGGACGCATGGAAGACGTTGTGTATCCTTATACCCTGTGGAAGCTCAAGATCATAAGCTACGGACCCTATATTCTTGCTGACTCTCTAGGGCCCAAAGAAATGTGGCTGTAGCTTATATGCTCTGCTTCTTTTTATAGAATCCTGCCTGTATGGTTGAAGCCTTAGGTAAACTAAGTCACCAACTTCAAAAGTATCCTCAACTCTGTGTTTGTCTTCTTGGATCTTTTATTGGTTTTTTTCTCTCTATAGATGATCCTTCATCTCTTTGAGGATGTCTTGGCTATGTTGTACCCAATCCTGTACCATCAGTGCCCTGTTGTCACCAAAATCAGTCTCCACAAAAGATAGTGGGTCATAGCTATATAAGACCCTGAATGATGTCATGCCTATGGACACGTGTTGGGTGGTGTTGTAACATTACTCTCCCAAGTGCAACCATCTGACCCATGCTTTCTAATTCCCTACTACATAATTCATGAGGTAGCCTTCTTCCCACTTGTTACTATCTCAGTTTTTTCCATTCGTCTAAGGGTTATAGTTGGTACTAGGGGTCAAGGCTATACCAACCAATCTGAAAAATTCCTACCAAAATGTACTCATGAGCCTGCTATCCCTATCACTGACAATGGTTTTGGGTGGGTCGGGCACCCTGAAGATCTCCCTAAAAAAAAATTCTACCACCTATGTTTCATTGAAGTTTGTGGCTATGGATAAGAAGTGTGCAAATTTCATCAACCTGTCCACCACTACAAAAATGTAGTCCTTTCCCTATATCCTTGGCAACCTGGTGATAAAATCCATGGATATTCTTTCCCACTTATGCTCTGTAATGGGTAAGGGTTGCAGTAGTCTTGTTGGGCGAGTGTGCTCATCCTTGTTCTCCTGGAATGTAGTACACTCCTTGAAATGATTTATTAAATCCCCCTTGAGGCCCTTCCATGAGAACCTCTCTCTCACCTTCCTGTACATCTTACTAATCCCTTGGTGCCCTGCCATAGGTGAGTCATGACATTCATGCAACACTTTGACATTCATCCCTTGTAATAGATGAGGTCATTTATAATCCTGAAGTTATCATCTTGTACTTATCCTTCCAATAGATTACTATTGAACTAATACTTTGCATACGCCATCACCAAGTGGTCCTTCCAATCAACTGATACACCTATCATGGAAAAAATTTATGGCCTCCTAGACAATGCATCAACCACCATGTTGTTCTTCCCTTTGATGAAATCAATGTCAAAGTCATATGCCTATATTCTGCTTACCCATTTTTTCTTCCTTTCATTTATTTCCTTCTGCTCCAATAGGTATTTAAGACTGTTATGATCTGATTTGACCAAAAATCGTGCACCTACCAGATATTGTCAGAATTTGGCTAGTGCATGTATCATATCCATCATTTCTTTGTCATAAATGTTGTATATTAGCTCAGGACCCCTGAGTTTTCCTCTCTCATAGGAAAGAGGGTTCCTATTCTATATCAGTATGACCCCTATACCTTCTCTTGAGGCATCAAACTCTAAGGTGAAAGGAAGGTCAAAATCTAGAAGAGCTAGGACTGGGCACATGCTGATCAACTTTTTCATTTTATCCATTGTAATTTGAGCTTCTTCACTCCATTTGAGGGATCCCTTCCTAGTCATATTGGTCAAGGGTGCACATACCAGAGAAAACCCTTTGAAAAATTTCTTGTAGTACATGCACATGCCTAGAAATCCCCTTAACTCCGTGAGTGTCTTAGGAGTAGGCCACTCCATAATGGATTTTATTTTCTCCTAGTGTACCTGTACCCCCTTTTCTCCAATGATGTGCCCCAAGTAAAGTACCTATGTCATTTCAAACTCACATTTGGACTCAACATATAATGATTGTTCCTCCATGATAGACAGAATTTGGTCCACATGTCAAAGGTGTTCCTCCCATGTTTTGTTGTAAATGAGCAAGTCGTCAAAAAATTCTAACAAGTGCTTCATCTATTGTTTGTTGAACACATGGTTCATGAAAGATTGGAACATGGTTGGGGCATTGGTTAATCCGAAGGGAATCACCAAGAACTCATAATGGTCATATTGACACCTGAAAGTTGGTTTTGAGATGTCCTCCTCCCTCATCTTGCTTTGATGGTAGCCAGAACAAAGGTTAATCTTTGTGAAATAGACCGCTCCATGTAGTTTTTTTAGCAAATCCTCAATCCTTGGTATAGGGTACCTGTTTTTGATTGTGTTTTTATTTAAGGCCCAAAAGTCAATGCACATCCGCATAGTCCCATATTTCTTCTTGACTAGCACTAATGAAGAAGCAAAAGGGCTAGAGCTTGGCCTGATGTGTCCCATGTCCATAAGTTCTTTAATGGTTTTCTCTATTTCATCTTTATACCTCTTTGGATGCCTATATGGTTGAGTGATGATTGGTTTAGCTCCTGCCTCTGGCTCAATGATATGCTCAAACCCCTTGTCTAGTGGAACTCCTAAATGAATCACTCAAACACCTTGTGGTTCTTGTCAAGGATCTCTTGGATCTCTGGGGTGTAGTGAACCTTACCCTGTTCATCCACATGTGCCAAAATCCTACATTCAGCAGCATACACAATATCCTCTCTCCTGAAGATGGCTTCCATCCTCTTGGTCGTAACTACCTTGGTATAATTACCTGTCATGCCTTTCATCCACACTACTCTATAAAATACATCTACATGGTCTTGTAGTTGGTGGTGATAGGCCCCAATGTGTTGAGACACTGAACTCCAAGGATTATGTTAGTGTCTCGAAGATCCATCACATAGACGTCCTGTAATAGCTCATGCCTACCTAATGTAAGCTTCATCCCTAGAATGTAGCTATCACAAGGCATAATGCTTCCACCTGGTACATCCACCTTGAACCCTTCGTATTCCACTATGGGTATGTGCCTCCTTCTCAATAACATTGAATCAATGAAGTTGTGAGAAGCTCCCCCGTCAATCAATACCGATACCTTTTTCCCCTCAAAGACTCCTCTCATCCTGAAGGTGTTAAATTTGGGCACCTTGATGATGGATGCCAAGGTGGCTTTCCCCTTAGCCATACTCTCCAGTCCTGTGACCTCCTCCTCTGTTGTCTCTGTGGTTTCATCCTCCATGTTTTGAATTTGGTCGTAATATTCCTCCTCCTTATTGTCTAAGGTCACCTCTATGTAGTGCACTTGGCCATGACCCATGCACTTGTGTGATAGGTTCCATGGTTTCTTGCATGTGAAGTAAAGTTTCTTCCTTCTTAGTTTCCTCCTAGTGTTATCATCCATTCTACCATGACCCCTATCAAACCCCCTTGGATCACATCCCCCCTGGTTCATTGGAGGTCTTTGATCTATTCCTTTGGTGTTAAGGGGTGGCCTAGGAACAAATTTTGGTTTGGGAGTTGGTCCTAGGTCCCTTTTTCTCCAAATGGCATACTATAGGTTGGTAGGCTTAAAATACTTTACCCAACCCTTCAAGGGTTTCATCAACCCTTTAGTGAAAAGCATCATAAGCATGGTTGGTGATATATCCTATACCATGAATTCTAGCTTTTGGAATTCCTTAATGTATACCTATGTTGCTCTT
>SNQJ01S0090802.1:17114-32880 GCA_010110895.2 Picea sitchensis
AACATATTAACATATTAAGTCTAGTTCTATTTTAGAACTAAAGTGTAATGTTGAGTTGCAACTGAAGTCTTAATTCTAGTTCTATTTTCGAACTAAAGTGTAATGTTGATTTGTAACCAGTCTCAAGTCTAGTTCTAAGTTCGAACTAAAGTATGAATTTGAGTTATGATTTACTCATGAAAATTGGTTACTATTTCGAGTCTCTCCTCTTCTCCTCTTCAGCCTATATAAGAAGAGGTCGAACCCTCGCTTCAACACAGGTTTGAGATGCGGGTTAAGGGTGAAGCAATAGAGGCAGACATATCAGTGATAAAAAGGCAACATCAGAGGTGTATTTCAACAAGGTCTTTTATATCTTTGTTAGGTCAGAGTCATCTTGGCAAGCTCTTTAAGAGTAGAACATTCATGGTGGATATTTCTAAGTGATATTACATTATTAATGCAATAAAGGAATATCATTTGTTGGGGGTTTTCTCCTTGTACAGGGTTTCCCTAGGGTATATGTGTTTTTGATGTGCATGCTTACTCATATACATAGTTATTTATATTCGATTATGATTTGGTATTGTTGAAGTGTATTAAGCTGGAATCAAAGTATTGAATAAAATAAAATAAAATAATTAATCTGCATAAGAAATCAAGCTCATAATTTAACATTGTATTAGAGATTTGGGTGTGTTAAACATGTTGAAGTGCAGCAACAGGTACACACAAATCCAAGATAGCTTTATTAAGTATCAAGTATGATGTCCATGGCATCTTCTATTTCAATCAGGGTCGAGGATAGGCTCGAAGGAGTTGCTAAATTCAATGTGTGGAAGCTCCGGATAACAAATATATTGCAAGAGCATGATCTTGAGTAGTATGTGACCACAGTGGTTGAGGAACCCATGAATAATGTAGGAAGAGAGACCTTTAGGAAGATTCAAGCAAAGGCCAAGTGAATCATCCCTGACTTAGTCAAAGATAGTATAATGCCTGCAATGACTTCGTTGATGACTGCCAAGGACTGTATGGATACCTTGGTGAATCTATATTAGAAACAAGCTCCAAGTCAAAAGAGGACACTTAAGAACAATATTAAGTATTTGAAGATAGAGAAAGGTGAATCAGTGGCATCTTTCTGTTCTAGGATAGCCTGGATCAGAGATCATATTTTGGTCACAGGGGTCACAGTGGACGATGATCATTTAGTGCAGGCCATTTTTTATGGTCTTCCTTCTTCATGAGAGACCTTCTTATCCATTGAAAGTGGGATAGATATTTAACCCACGTTTGAGAGGTTATGGCATGATTCCCTCCAGGAGAAGAGTCACACAACTACTAGGAGCGAGCCAATGAAAGAAGACCACTCATCTTTAGAATCAATATTCAAGGGAAAGAATAATGACACTTTCCAGAAAGGCTCTCAGAGGAAGACAAACACCAAAGGTACATTAAAAGGAAATAATATTGATACATCTAAGATTAAATTCTTTAGTTGTAATAAGTTGGGTCATTTTGCTAAATATTTTTGGTTTAGAAAGAAATATCCAAGGAAAGGGAAACATCATGCTTCAATTACTGAGGATGATGAATCCAAAATAAACCAGAAAATTCCTTCTAATGAGAAAGAAAATAGAAAAGAATATTACTTGGTTTTTGCCTTATCCAGTTCAGTTTTCACGGGGCTGAAAAATTGGTTAGTATATAGTTGTGCATCAAAGCACATGACAGGGTACAAGGAGATCCTCTCAGATTTCAAGAAAAAATATTTTGTAGAGAAGGTTGAGCTTGGGGATGACAAATGTTACAAGATAGAGGGAGTAGGCTCTATCTCCTTTAGATTGGACTCTGGGGTTAGACGTCATATTGATAAAGTATTATATGTTTGAGGGCTTAAGAAGAATCTACTATCAGTTGCAACCCTTGAGGACAAGGGATATTGGGTGATCTTGAAGGACAAGAAGGCACTACTATGGGAAAAAGGTAGCCACTTAAGTACAACAGAACCCATTGGAACTCGCAGTGGAGGATTGTACGTCATGTCAGGACAGTCGATTCAGGCATTGGCTCACAATGTGACTCACTCTAGCGATTTTTGGAACAAATGACTTGGACATATTCATTACAAAGCTCTTCCAGATCTATAGAACATGGTATGTGGCATGCCCTCTATTTCTCTTAGTAAAAATGAAAGTTGTAAGGGATGCATGCTAGGTAAAAATATAAAGAAAGCATTTCCTAGTAGTGACAACAGAGCTCAGGGCATCTTAGATATGGTTATCTGATTTATGTGGTCCCATGTCATCTCCCTCACTCAGTGGTTCTTTGTATTATGTCATTTTTATTGATGATTACTGAAGAAAATGTTGGATATATTTACTTAAAGCTAAAAGTGACACATTTGATAAATTCAAAGAGTAAAAAGCCTTTATTGAAAAGAAGACAGGAAAATACATCAGAATCCTTAGAATAGACAATGGAGGAGAGTTTGAATCTCTTCAGTTTGAGGATTTCTGCAAGTCATTAGGAATCAAGAGACAATTGACCGTGCCATATAACCCTCACCAAAATGGAGTTGCTGAGAGGAAAAATAGGACAATTTGTGAGGCAGCGAAAGAAATGATATTTGACTAGGATCTGCCAAATTCTTTATGGGAAGAAGCTACCTCCACTGTCGTGTATATTCAGAACAGGTGTCCACATGCTATATTGAAGGAAAAGACTCTTGAAGAGGTCTTCTCAGGGATCAAACTTGAAGTAGGGCATCTAAGGATATTTGGGTGTCCTATGTATATTCATATCCCTAAGGAAAAGAGGAAAAATATGGAACCCTCAAGCAAGAAGGGGTTTTTTTTGGGGTACAGTGAGAACTCCAAGGCTTACAAGATTTATGTATCAGGTCAGAGGAAAATAGAGGTAAGAAGACACGTGACTTTCCATGAGGAACCTGCATTTAAGAAATCTAGAGAGCTTTAGCGGGAATCAGAAGTAGTTCAACCAACTTCACCCTCTTCTGAAAATGAAGAGTCAGATAATCAGAGGGAGGAACCTCATGAAAGGACAAGTAATGATCCCCTAGAACCCACTGAAGTATTAGAAAGAATTCTTGAAGAACCTCCAGCCAAAAGGAATCCAGGGTGGCTTAAAGAAATAGTGCAGGAAGCAAGAAGGATAGAAGCAGGATGGAACTTTTAGGGAAAGAAAGAGGCCTCATAGGTTTGGAGGCCATGTTGCACTAATGAGAAACATCAGTGATGTCAAACCTTCTTCATTTAAAAAAGCAAATAACTTACAAGTATGGAAGGATTCTATGCTTGATGGATACAGGTCTATTATAAAGAACAATGTTTGGGACATTGTGATGAGGCCAAAAGACAAATCAATGGTTTCTTCCAAATGGATCTATAAGATCAAGCATGCAGCTGATGGAAGTGTGGAAAAATTCAAAGCAATATTTGCAGCCAAAGGCTGCACTCAAAAAGAAGGAATTGACTATGAAGAGAATTTTTCCCGTGTAGCCAGGTATACCTCCATTCAAACTATTATTTCTTTAGCTTCCATTCTTGGTTGGAAGCTACATCAGATGGACGTAAAAAAAACATTCTTGAATGGAAAGGTTGAACATGAGTTCTTTTTGGAACAACTAGATGGTTTTGTACTGCATAAAAAAGGCACTCAAGTATGCAAACTAAGGAAGTCCTTGTATGGTCTTAAGAAGGCTCCTAGAGTTTGGTATGATAGGATTGATGGATTTCTTAAAATCCCGAGCTTTCAGAAAAGTGATGTTGATGCAAATATGTACTTCAAGGTAAGAGGTAACCAACCTATTATACTAATCATGTATGTTTATGATATCTTTCTAATAGAAGATGAAGGGTTAATAGCCTGGTGTAAGAGGGAGCTAACCTCAGAATTCAAGATGAAAGACTTAGGCTTGATGCATTACTTCCTAAGATTGGAAGTATGGCAAAGACAGGGAGATATATTTATGGCATAAGAAAAATACATAGTGGATGTACTAAAGAGGTTTGGTATGATGGATTGCAAATCCATGTCTACTCCGATGGTTACCAACCTGAGGAATCTGCATGATTATGATACAGGTTCAGATTTGGTGGATACCACCATGTATAGGCAGTTGATTGGATCATTGATGTACATGATCCACACTAGGCTAGATATATGCTATGCAATGATTGCAATGAGTCAGTTCATGACTGAACTAAGACAGAGACAATGGGTAGAAACAAAGCACATCTTGAGATATCTCAGAGGGACCATTACTTATTGTCTGAGATATACATTTAGTGGTGGTTTATTTCTGCATGGGTATGTAGATACTGACTGGGTAGGAAGCCCGGTGGAAGAGTACTTCTGAATACTTCTTCAGTTTAGGATCTGCTATGATCTCTTGGTCAAACTGGAAGTAGGGATCCATTTCACATATTAAAGCAGAGGCTAAGTACATTGAAGAAAGTGATGCTAGCAAGGAAGAAGTATGGCTCAGAAAATTGGTTTATGAGTTGTTTGGTGACAAGCTTGAGATGACGGTGGTTCACTGTGATAATCAAAGTTGCGTAAATTTGGCAGAGAACCCAGTATTTCAGGATAGATCAAAACATATTAACATGAGGTACCACTACATCTAAGACTTGGTCCAGAGAAAAACTCTAAAGTTACAGTACATAGCCACGAGCGAGCATGTAGCTGATATCCTGACCAATCCTCTGACCTCGAGACAATTTGTGTAGCTAAGTGGAAAGATTTGTGTGGTTGAGAATGACTTCCTCATTGAGAGCGAGTGTTAAATTTGGAAGCATCGACAATAATTCTCCAATGAGAGGCCATATGGGCCACCCTGAGGCTAGCCAGGGAGATTTGGAGAATCAACTAGTATTGTGAGGTATTGAAAAAATCTAGGGGGAACGTACAACCTCTGTGAGATAAACCAAAAGTCAGGATGAACAAGATGATATGTGATTCTAATGAAAAAGTCAGGGGGAACGTAAAACCTCTGTGACCATAGAAAATCTAGTGCAAAATTTAGGGGGAACATACAACCTCTGTGAGAATAGACAGACTAGTGCAAAAGTCAGGAGGAACATACAACCTCTGTGAGCCTAGTCAAACCTTGTGAGCCATGAGCAAAAGTCAAGGCATTTAGAAAAAGTTAGGTTGAATATAAAATTCCTATGAGCTAGAAACAAATGATATTCCTAATATTGCAAATGATATAAATGTATTGATCTAGTGCATTGGCATGTGCAACAGTATCCACCATGAAGAGAATTTTGAATTGCCTTGTAAAGAGTCAAGTTGTAACTGAAGTCTTAAGTCTAGTTCTATTTTAGAACTAAAGTGTAATGTCGAGTTGCAACTGAAGTCTTAAGTCTAGTTCTATTTTAGAACTAAAGTGTAATGTTGAGTTGCAACTAAAGTCTTAAGTCTAGTTCTATTTTAGAACTAAAGTGTAATGTTGAGTTGTGGCTAAAGTCTTAAGTCTAGTTCTATTTTAGAACTAAAGTGTAATGTTGAGTTGCAACTAAAGTCTTAAGTCTAGTTCTCTTTTAGAACTAAAGTGTAATGTTGAGTTGCAACTGAAGCCTTAAGTCTAGTTCTATTTTAGAACTAAAGTGTAATGTTGAGTTGTAACTGAAGTCTCATGTCTAGTTCTATTTTCGAACTAAAGCATACTAGTCTCAAGTATAGTTCTATTTCCGAACTAAATTGTAATGTTGAGTTGTAACCAGACTCAAGTCTAATTCTAAGTTTGGACTAAAGTATGAAGCTGAGTTATGATTAACTCATGCAAACAGGTTACTATTTAGAGCCTCTCCTCTTCTCCTCTTCAACCTATATAAGCAAAGGTTGAACCCTCTCTTCAACACAATTTTGAGATGTAGGTTAAGGGTGAAGAAATAGAGGAAGACATATCAGTGATAAAGAGGCATCATATCAGAGGTGTATTTCAGCAAGGTCTTTTAGGTATTTGCTAGGTCAAAGTCATCTTGGCAAGCTCTTTAAGAGAAAAACATTCATGGTGGATATTTGTAAGTGATATTACATTATGAATGCAATAAAGGAATATCATTTGTTGGGGTTTTTCTCCTTGTACAGGGTTTCCCCGGGGTATATATGCTGTTGATGTGCATGCTTACTCATATACATAGTTATTTCTATTCGATTATGATTTGGTATTGTTGAAGAGTATTAAGATGGAATCAAAGTACTGAAGAAAATAAAAGAGTTAATCCTCATAAGAAATCAAGCTCATAATTTAACATTGGCAGCAAGTCAGATCATGAATTCTCAGAGCTCCGTAGCTGGTGTTGGACTCTCTCTAGGAGAAAAACACTTCCCATCAAACTCTCTCACCTGAAGAGATTTGCTCACAGGTCTGACAACCTGCCTCTTCAACCACGGGCCTAACAAACTTGTTCTTCAATAGCTTCCACTCAGTTCCATCAAAATGAGGAAAACAACAATGGTTCAATACAGATTAGGAAAAATGCAGCAACCCAAAAACAATTAATGTAAGAACTTTGTTTTGGCTAGTGCATGCATACTAGGTTCAAAAGATAACACAGGTTGGCTTCATCCCCCTGTGAGAGGCTTCTCAAAAGTGCGTCCAGATGTAGAGTTCGATGATAGAGGTCCAAACAAGTTAGACGACGGATGGAAGAATGGGGAGCAAGCCCCCAACATGAGATAACTCTTCAACTTTAACTACATGTGCCCAGGTCGACACCTATCTTCATGGAGTTGCATGCACTCCATTTAGCATTCATTCCCTTTCCCATAAATCAGGATAAGACATATCCCTTTAGTCAGATTTTGGAATAATAATAAATTATTATTATTCTCTTGGACTTAAGCCCTTAGGCTTAGCCCCTCTTACCAACCTCTCTATTCCCTCTCCCTTACCCAACTTAGTGGAATCTTAGTCCCCCATAACTCTTTCTTTGTGGTCATTCTACGCGCAAAAATGTTTTTATATTACTGATATGAATAGTTACATGTACAAAAACAAGCTCCTGGCCTTTAACACCTAGGCTCTTCGGCCTAATAATACATAATATTACCATATTATAATTGTTGTTTTCAGATTTCTGTGGTGAGGGATTTCAAATTCATTTTTCGTAGAATCCACAGTTGGTGTCATTTTGTCATCGATGTTTCGAATCCAGATCGGGATTCATCATCGGGATGATTAGTCCTGATGATGAATCCTGATCCGGATTCGAAACGTCGATGACAAAATGACACCAACTGTGGATTCTCCGGCAAATGAATTTGAAATCTTATAATTGCTCGACTCACCAGCCTACAAAACATGTTTATTATTCATAAATAAAACTGGGGCTTGTTTTTGAGGATATTACAAACACTGCAGAGAGGGAAGTCCTAGCTATGGTCTACGCACTGCAGAAGTTCAGAAATAACTTACTGGTAAAACATTTTAAGATGTTCACAGATCACACAGCGCTTAAATACCTAGTCTACAAGCTAGTGTTGGGGGGTATAATCTATCAATGGTTACTAATATTTCAAGAATTTGATTTTGAAGTAATAGTCAATCTAGGAAAGTTAAATGAAGGACCTGACAGCCTATCAAGGGTCACAATCAGAGAGGAACCTACAAGTTTAGAGGAAAATTTTCCAGACGCACATTTATTTTCAGTTCAGAATGCTAATGAATACTTTGCAGACATCATCCAATACTTGGGTACAGGTACTGCACCACAAGAATATAACACCATGCAGAAGAAAAACTTGGTAGTCTAGGCTGAAGACTATTAGATGATCGTGGGACACGTCACACATATACAAAATGGGCGCAGATAACATCTTGAGAAGATATGTGCTAGGGCATGAAAGACCAAGGATTTTAGCAAAATCTTGTTGGAATAGGAGTATACCCATGGTTCAATGCTTAACAACACACCAACAATACTGATATGAATAGTTACATGTACAAAAACAAGCTCCTAGCCTTTAACACCTAGGCTCTCCGACCTAATAATACATAAGCTTACCATCTTATAATTGCTTGGCTCACCAGCCTACAAAACATGTTTACTATTCATAAATAAAGTTGGGGCTTGTCCTTGTGGATATTACAAACACTACAGAGAGGGAAGTCCTAGCTATGGTCTACGCACTGCAGAAGTTCAGAAATAACTTACTGGGAAAACATTTTAAGATGTTCATGGATCACTCAGCCCTTAAATACCTAGTCAACAAGCTAGTGTTGGGGGGGAGAATCTATCAATGGTTACTAATATTTCAAGAATTTGATTTTGAAGTAATAGTCAAGCCAGGAAAGTTAAATGAAGGACCTGACCACCTATCAAGGGTCACGAACAGAGAGGAACCTACAAGTTTAGAGGAAAAATTTCCAGACGCACATTTATTTTCAGTTCAGATTGTCAATGAATACTTTGTAGACATCATACAATACTTGGGTACAGGTACTGCACCACAAGAATATAACACCATGCAGAAGAAAAACCTGCTAGTCCAGGCTGAAGACTATTAGCTGATCGCGGGACACATATACAAAATGGGCGCAGATAACATCTTGAGAAGATATGTGCTAGGGCATGAAAGACCAAGGATTTTAGAAGAATCTTATTGGAATAGGAGTAGACCCATGGTTCAATGCTTAACAACACACCAACAAAACCCCAACTACCGACCCTTTTGGCAACACCTGCGAAGCAGGCAAAGTCTCACCTGAGGTAGAAGCAGGGGGGGTTACAGGACGCAGGTGTCTGTAACCAAGTTGGGACATAGATATGTGATAATAACACTTCGCACAATCATCTATTAACACTTAGGATTAACATGCATTAGCTCATTAGCCTTATTAACATCATATAACATACCCAAATATAGATATAGCGTAGTAACAACAAAGAAAACACTTATCCCTTAGCACTGCGAATCAGATCTAGCATCCATAAACAAAGTTATAGCACTTAGCAACAAAGATATATCTATCATACATACTAATCAAAGCACTGAGAAGATTCATAACATAAATAACATAGCACAAAGAAAACCGAAGACACAAGATATACATGGTTCACCCTAGTGTGGGGCTACGTCCACCAACCGCTTCGCCTTCTTTATTATGTGATTGAATCTTACATTCATTCACTCATGTGCACTAAGACACATAGTCTAGCTTCGTACCAGACATGAGATCTTCAAACTGAGCACTAGATCCTCTTTCCAAAACTAGGTCAGCGCACATAGCCAACCCTCTATCAAGCACAAAGCCTTAACACATATACATTCTATTGCACAAAGCAACTCAAACTACTTGCACTTAGCTCTCAAGACTTCTCAAAGCTTCTAACTCTCTTCTACAATACATTCCTTCTTATTTATACTTTTACAAACCCTTACAATAAGGCCCAATCATGGGTAAACCCCATGGGTCAACGTCCCATAAACCCATTACAAAAACCCTAGAGGACCTCTTACTAGGTCCACATAGTCTGCAAAATAAGTGAGATTTGCAATCTCAGCTCCGCTTAGGCGCTCCTTCTTTGAACAATGTGTCGAAGTCCAAAAGTGGTTCAACTCTTACCAAGGTTTCCTCAAAACTTGGTCGAGGGCCAGCAAAGCTCATGATGGAATAGTAGGAGAACATTACACAGGAAAAGATACTGCGCATAAGGTATTGTGCGCAATACTATGGTGGTTGACCATTCATAGAGACTCAAAAGAATACTTTCAAAGATGTGACATCTGTCAAAGGGTTGGTAAACCCAATAGAAGGGACGAGATGCCATTGTGAGCACAAGTAACGTTGCAGGTATTCAACAAATGGGAAATAGACTTTGTGGGACCAATTAACCCACCAACAAGGAGGACAAGAGAAAGGTGCATTATCAACATGAAAAAATACCTAACAAGATGAGCAGAAGTAGCACCAGTGAAAGATTGCAGCGCAGAAACAAAAACACACTTTCTATTTGAACAAGTAATCACTAGATTTGGTTGCCCAACAATTTTGATGAACGACCAAGGAAATCACTTCATTAACAACACTATTAAGGCTATGACTGAGGAATTTGAAGTCCATCATCAAAAGAGTACACCATATCATCCACAAGCCAATAGAACAGTAGAAGAATTTAACAAAATCCTGGAAAATGCATTGATGTGGGTGGGAAACCCCCTATGGACTAGCACTAAGGGTTCTGTAATGCATGTAGAAATGACCCTTTAAAGTATTCTACTGTTTACTATCATCCTGACATACACCCCACATTCATGCATGAAACACAAGGATAAAAGGATCTAGTAACTCTACCTTGAGCTCCTCGTTTGGTGTTGATCCTTTTGCATTCAGTTGCTCCTTGACTGCAAGTCTCTTCCCAAATCCAACCTACATTCATAAACAAACAAGCAAAGAACTCCAAACATGCATCTTATATATGAATTAGTGGGTTAGAGGTTATAATAAAATATAATCAAAACTAAATATCGAACACATCATATGGCGGGATGATAAAATTAATTATTTCTTATTAACCTCACAAAAGTAACTTACAATGGTGAGATCGACCACTGCTCCTCGAACCTGGTCCTGGTCTCCTCTTCAAATATGCAACAACTGCATCCACATATGCTTCTCCTATTTAGTTCTCACAAAATGGTTGTAAAATATTGGAGCAAGGGGAAAACAAAATTTGGCAGAGTTTCTTTGCTCTTATTTTTTCTCTCTTGAATGGGACCCCTACCTCTTCTTTTATAGGATAAAAGAGGGTATTTATCCGGTTGAGTGACCAACTTTGAGTGGTCAAACGGTTTAGGCAATTACCTAAAAATTTGTATTCCATCTGCAACTTTCTATTTTTTGTGCTTTTGTCAGTATACGTGGACTGCAATGGGTCAACTAGCATATACACGCGAGCAGTAGTGGTGCAGGACACATACATATTCAAAATCATGGTTTTTAGAAGAGTTGTTTAATGGTGGCTTGGAAAAAATGGAAAGTGAGATATCTTGTTGCCAGGTATGCATGTCTGGTGCAAATTAGGGTTATAACAGATTCCCCCTAATGTGTGAGTTCACAAGAGCATCTGATGGCCGAAATACATTACCAATCTTTACCAACGTATGAAGTGAGTGAGCTCAGGGACTAGAGTTTGGGAGGTTCCATGTGAAAAATAACAATTGCCTCACTGAAGCGGGCATACCCATGCTCGGAATGAAATAAAATCATGGATGCCAATCAAATACACTGCAAATCCATGTCATATAACTATATAAAGTGTATCCATGAGCAATACATAGTGGATCTACATCTCAAAATAAAACATATATACATGTATAGTATCCATCTTCAAGAAGCTAATGATGTCTGATGGCTAGAGATGATGCCTTCAAAGCTTGAGCAACAACTTCAAAATCTTCGTAACTCGGGTAGGAGTGTAATATGAGCGTACAACTTCACTACCCAGAGTACTTCGATGGCTCGTCGGGGAACAGACTAGAGGATCTTGATGATCAAGCTGAGGGATTCATTGATTTTGAACAAAGACTTGATAGAGCTTTCGGAATGGTCGGGCATGAGATCAAGAGACAAACTGCAGAAGGGACAACTCAAGATTGGTAAAAAATTCCCTTGGACAATAGCACGACAAATGATGAGACTCAAGCAGCATGTTATTGACATAAGCTCACGATGCAGGAGGCAACACAAACTCTCCATATGTTTGGAAGAATAACCAAATGAGGGAGGACACAAATCTATGTAGTGAGGATAGCTTCCTAAGGTCATATTAAATCCCAGATCTTGACAAACAAATGGAAGGATAGATTCTTACACCTATAATAATAGATGGAATATCATCGATGATGAGCTATGGCCTACCTTCCCCATGAGATTCTAAATTTTTCTTTCATTCCCCTATTAAATATGTTGAATTTGACTTTGCAGCATGGGTTCGGGGTTCACTAAAACCCCTATTAGTCTTAGTTCGGCATGGTGGTTACTTATGAGCATTTCAATTGAGTTACACGGATTTGATTTTGAACTGATTAGTTTGTTGATCCACCAGCGAAAGGAGCTGGTAGGTGGAGGCCATTCAATGCCCGCAACGTCCCTTCTGATTGTCCCTTATGGTTTGGTTAGATTTGTCCAAGGGCAACTCATTGTGCTACCAAAAAGAAAATACTTTTCCCTTCCTCTTTTTGGGGTATATTTGATTTTTTTTTTTTTTTTTGTCTTTTTTCAGTAATTTTGGAAAGCTTGAAAAAGAATAGAAGAATGATACGTTACAAAGGAGGAACAAGTGTCGTGAACATACTAGTTCCTCTACACAAGGAACACACTAATTCTCAGAGCAAGGAGACATATGTAGGGCAAGGACACTCAGGAAAAATCCTCCATGGGTCAAGGTGTCAAGACGCAAAAGGCAAAGTGCTACAAGGCTTACGTTATAAGGCATGCTTTAGATGGTTCAGTTGAGAGTAGCATGGAGCCGGCATTAGGCCAAAAAATGCAAGAATGCAAAAGTGATTAATAAGACATAATGATAATGTTCTTCGATGTAATTTTAACGAGCCCAGAGAAGGTAAGCTCGATGGTTTTTCATTTTTAGAGAGTCTAAAAAACGTAAAAAGAGACTCCATTGGGGTACCTTTTTCGAAGGTAGTCTTAGTCTGTTCGAAAAAGGGGTAAACTAGCACTGAAAAGACGTCTATTCAAAATCATTTTAACAAGTGTGACAAAGACAAGATCACTCAACAATCTTTTCACTTTTAAGGAGTCTGAAAAGAGCTTAACTATGGACTCTGTATGGGATGTTCTTATGGACCATTTTAACAAGTGCGAAGGAACAAGATCACTTGGCGATATTTTGAATTTTAAAGAGTATGAAAATAGCTTAACTATGGACTCCGTGGGGGTTCCTTTTTCGTAATTTTAGTCCCTCATGCCTGAAAAAGGGTTAAAATTATACCTGAGAATACTCTTCTAGAGAACCGAAGCTCCTAGAGTATACCTTTTTTTGTAAAGTTGACCATCCGGACTGAAAAAGGGGTAAACTACCGCCGAACAGACGTGCCTTCAAATTTCAGTTTAGGGAGCATGAAGGGCAACAATATCTCTTGGAAATATTTTCATGTTTAGAGGGTCTGAAAAGGGATTAAAAGAAGACCCAACACTATTTTGGAAGTCCCAAGGGTGAGGTCAAGAGTGATGATGAATCATGTAGATGAGGCTCAAACTCGTAATTAGGACAAGACTAACAAGGAATCCCAAGCCTATAGTCATTAACGATGGCATGGACGCCAAAAATGTGACCAGGATCTACCTAGGGCATCCATGTGAAGGTAGGCTCTACCACTAAATTACGACACTTCTAAAGCGGTAATGATGGTTTTGTGTCGCAACTCGGTGGGGTCGATCCTATGGCAAAGCGAAAAAAACAACGAGATATAGAAAGTGGAGGTGGAATCCTAACTTAAATGCAACAAGTTGAAAAAATGACTTTTTACCAAAGGACCTTTAAAAGAGATCCAAATCTCCAAAAAAAATCTGAATACCCAAAGTTGTACTTATTGTAACATTCCATAAGAAACTCTTGAACCATACTAAATGATTTTCAGGCTAGAAAAAATGACAAAGAGGTCGAAAAAATGACAAAAAAGGGCCAAAATGTCTATAAATAGAAGCTTCTAGCTCATTATCACCATTGCTAGTTGAGAAATTGACTAAGAAGCCAAAAACACCCCTTTTTCAAAAGCATTGATTCTAGTAGCTTCAGTGGACGAAATGAACTTCTGCTTGGACCAAGTAAGTACAAATCATCCCCTCCTACATTTTCATTCCTCTTTTTCCTATTTATTTTTGTTTTTTGTGGGGGTGCTAACCTTTAAAAGGATATGCCCTACGTGTAGGCGGGATGTCCAAGCACAGCCTGCGTGTGTACGCGGGAAGAAGAGAGACTGATCATGTGTACAAGTGATTGTCCTTAGTATAGCCCGCGTACACCCTTAATAAGTGGAAAAAAAAGGGGAAAGCAACAGTTAACTCTCCATTTTTTTTGTGTGTGTTTGCAGGATGTATGTTCATTGGAGAGAGAGAGGGAATGTGAGGACTTTGATTTTTTGGTCTCAGAAGACCCTGCTACTGCCACTGCCTTAGCACAATGTGGGTTGCTAAAATTCTTCCAGTGTTCGTTCATGAGGGCACAACCCGGGCTGCTAAATGCCTTGGTAGATTACTGGCACCAGGATGCGGAGGCATTCATGCTTGAGGGACAATCGTTGACTCTGATGACTGAGGACATCTATTTTCTGACTAGCCTGTCAAGGAGAGGGGAACCATTCAACCTACACACTTTTCCCCCCGGGCCACATAACATCGAGGAGTTGATTGTACTCCACTACGAGGCTGGTACTGAGAAAGTAGGTTCTCAGGTGCCGATTCATAAGACCAACAACCTACCGCTGAAATTTATTGTTCTACTCATTGGGTGGATCACTGGATCCACATATTTGCATCAGGCTTCCTGGGTGCACATGCATTGTGCAGTTCAGTTCTTAAATGCACAAATTTTTGACTGGAGTACAACCATGCTGACATGCATGAAAAGACAGTTGACAGATTGTCGAGTGCAGGCACATAGAAACTTCAGTTTTGGGACCATTTTGTGCTCTTTATTCTTTGAGAGGGTACCCAGTCTCAGCCCTAGAGAAACGATATGAGGGCATGAGGCCTCTCTCCCAGCGTTATGTAGGTGGGCAGCATTGTTTCCGCGACAGGGGGGAGGGAGGACTATCGAGGCCTTCGACGACAATTTTTTTGCCTTGTGGGCACGACAGATTTTGGCGATAAAGGACTACCCCTATGCCAGGATCGAATTCTTCAGGAACCATGACATGGTCATACCTCCTGGAGTAGAATGAGGAGAGTTAGGTATGCTTGTTTTGTTTTTTCAATGTTATTTAATTTTTATTTCTTTTTATATATATCATTTTTTTGTGTGTGTACCAGAGTATCTGACAAGTATGTATCTGTTATGTGCAGATGTGGGACCAGTGCATCCAACAGATTTCACGAGGAGAAGTCGGTGTCCTTGACCAAAGGCAGGACCAACAATAGTAGGGGGGCCTCCAACCGAAGACGCTGGTAGAGTTTTGAGATGGGTGGAGCAGAACCTTACCACACTCACTCGCACAGTCCCAATGGCAAAGATTGAGGACCTGCCACCATCAATGAAACCTCATGTTGTTGGGGTGCCATGGACTTGGGTCCATCTCTTTCAGCATTTGGCCAACATTGTTTTTCACTATGGCAGGGCCAACATGCTTCGCCCTTAGTTAGGCTAGACTTTTTATGTGTCGAGGGAACCTTTTGTATATTTTTGAGGGCATAAGCCCCGTGAATCTTATTGGACATATATTTTTGAGGCACTTGTGCCCACTCATGTACTCTGATATTTTCGATATATATATGTTTTTTACATCTTTTTATGTCTTGTGGATTACATTCTATTTGAAAATGTATTTACATGTGCGTGTGTGTGCTTTTTCTTACATGTGTGAAAAATGCCAATCTAATATATGATTAGCTAGAGTATCTACAACTTGATTCAATCTCCTAGGAACATGGATGTTAGGACCACATATTGCACCTTTTTGCCCATACTTTTTGTCATTATTATACCCTTCATCACTAGTATTTAGACTCATAATATCACTGCACCTGATCATTTCAAGGTATACAAAGTCCTTTCTCATTATTATATGCTTA
>SNQJ01S0090804.1:0-32879 GCA_010110895.2 Picea sitchensis
TGTGTGGATATATGATGAAGGATTATGGTAGATGAATTATTTTTCTTGCTATTGATCTTATCATATAAATGTTTTCTTCTAATAATTAGTATTCTCAAACAGTAATTGGATGCTCACATGGTTAACGTATTATTACTAGGCCTCTGGTATAGGATTATCATTTGCATGTTTGAGCAATGGGTTATCCCAAGCTCAGCCTCTTCTGCAGTAGTTAAATTTGCTCTCATTTGTTTTCTTGGATAGTTTAGGTTAAAATCTCAGCTAGTGATTGAGTGCTCACAC
Organism: Picea sitchensis; assembly: GCA_010110895.2. Classification (NCBI taxonomy): domain Eukaryota; kingdom Viridiplantae; phylum Streptophyta; class Pinopsida; order Pinales; family Pinaceae; genus Picea; species Picea sitchensis. The sequence goes on from SNQJ01S0090804.1 coordinate 283, forward strand.
GGTTAAAGTATTATTACTAGGCCTATGGTAAGAGAGCGTTGTCTGCATGTTGGAGTGACGGTTATCCCGATCTTGGCCTTTCCCAGTCCTTAGACATCCTTTTCACTATGCGTTCAAGTTGGTTTATACCGGATGTTTCTCACATTTATCCTAACTAAAGATAAATTGCCAAAAGAGAAAATCCTGACTGAAGGAGATGCCTCCACAAGAAATCATAAAGCCCATCGATTAAATTGGCTGGATCGTGAGATCTGGAGAACCATTCCAATCACAAATAGTATAGAGTCTAATTGGGCCTCGGTGGCAGGTTTGGTTCCTACCGTTGAGTTAAGTGTTTTAAGACCCATCAACAGAATTGGCGCTAGAAGGAGGGCCTGAGAATGAATGGCTGAATATGTAAGTTATATGATATTTCGAACAACCTATAGATTCGTAACGGCCCACATGCATGGCTAGTCATCCAACATACATCCCACCTTTACCGAGTACTCCCGAAGCGGATAAATTTCCCCACTCCGAGGAAGGTTTTCTTCACCTTGAAATACCTTACGCCCTCCCTCACGAGGAAGTGAATCAGTTTAGAAGGATTACCAGAGATTATGCCTGGCAAATCAATGCGTTTCCATTCACCCCCATCCTCCCTTGAAGAAAACAACAAGGCAGACTAGTGGTTAGCACTCCCTACGAAGTTTTCATACACTCCATCGAAGACTTAATAGACTTCATGATCACTGAAATCCAATAACCTCTTGACCTCATACCCAAGACGCCAGCCGATGAAATATCGAAACCTAACGATCTTTCGGAGGAGAAAGAGCCTAACTCCGACTCCAAAGATATGTAAGATAACAATGGTCATGAGCAGGAGAGAAAAGTTCCACTTCAAGGAGACCAACCTTGGTTGGCTGGGGACGTCGTGACCATCCCTGGATGAATACACAATCTCCTTAGGTACCCAAAAAATTTGCTCCCCAAGTATCATCCTGAGACCTCAGGATTTCCCAAAGATCATATCAAGAAGTTCATACCCGTGATCAGGCTTATGAACATTCAACATGAAGATGTGGTATGCAGAATTTCCCCTACACGTTTGAGAACTTGGCTTCCACTTGGTATTTTAACTTTCCAGTAGGATCCATAACCAGTTGGAATAAGTTCCAAAAGGAATTTCTAGACAAATTTGTCGAGGAAACTACCATGGGATCCCTTATGGCCGAATTGTTCGCATCCACCATGACCCCAAAGGAAAGGGTCAAATATTTCAATCAAAGATTTCAATCAAAGATTTCAATTAAAGATTTCAATCAAAGATTTCAATCAAAGATTTCAATCAAATATTTCAATAAAAGATTCATGACTATCCTAAACAAGTTTCATCCCATAGAAAAACTGACTCAAGAGTTGCAAATCGAGGTCTATGCTAACGCTCTTTCGGCCTCTATTTCTATGTTCATTAAAAGAACCTCTAAGAAAACCCTCGCAGATAATTTTGAAGAGGCCAAGATGATAGAGTTCCAGATGAAAGGGTGTAAAGAAGGCCAGGCATCTCTAGCAAGAAAAGAAAGCCAACCCCCTCCCAGGAGAGGACTCCTCTTGACTAGACTGTCGGGGAAGCCGGTTGAACCAACTCCCAATAAGGGTAATGGGGATATAGAATAACTGCAACGCATGGTCAAGAAACTATCAAATGAGATTATAGATATGAAAAGAACTGCGAGTGAGGGAAACCAAGGCCAAAGACCCTATAATCCTTTATTTAAAAGAAACCATCCTTTCAAAGCAATTGAACCTCCCCCAACCAACCTAAACATTGAATTAGGAAATTTCACTTCTGATTCTTTCTGTACTTACCACCAAGAGAACCACTTAGAAAGGGAATGTCCTCAGTGGGTCAACGCCATGAATTTAATGGCCAATCATTTTATGGGCAAAGTCTCTTTGACCGAACCACCCAACAGTTCATCCTTTAACATTGTCGATCAGGAAGAGGCTGACCCACCACAAGACATGACCATGCTGATATGGGATCCCGACGTGATCGTCTCTTCAGACGATATGTTTAAACCTCAAGCACCACCCATAGATATATCAATGGTAAAAACACGTAGTAAGGGTCAACTTGGCCCAAAAGATATCGATGCCACACGTGTCTCACAAAGTAAATTGACTCCCGATCGCCCCAGAATGCATATCGCTCCCAGTAAATAGCCTCTAAGCATCCATACGTGGGAATATCCTAAGATAGATTATAACGTAGTCAAAAATTTGAAGAAGCAGAAAGCTAATATATCGGTTATGGATGTATGTAGAATCCCTCAGCAGAAAGACCTTCTGTTGCAGGCTCTAAGTTTGGTAGAAAAGCTGACCACTGGCGACGGTCAAGAGAAGAATCTACCCCCTCCAGATTTGGAAAGAAAACCAACGATAAACACCTACTCAGAAGGTAGTAAGGAGAGACCTTTCATGCCTCCTTTCCTTTTAACTTTCGAAGTATTCAATAGGAATCTTCACAATTGTCTGGTAGATTTCATAGCGTCTTCTAATGTCATTCCCTTGGCCATTTGTAATAATCTAGGTGATGTCCCTCTCAAAAGTGATAATCATGTTATAAAACTAGACAAAACCCAAGTCAAGGTTATGGAGGAACTCAAATATGTGATGATCAGGATAGCGACACACCCTAAGTTTGTGCAGGTGATTGATATCATTGTAGTAGATATCCCTAAGTCATATGGGATATTATTGAGTCGAGATTGGTCCGCAAATATGAATGCATACTTTAGTACTGATTGGGCACACCTTTGGCTACCACTGAAAGGATACAAGAACATGATCCAAATTGATAGGGAGAGATATCTGAAGCATACGATCACCAATCTGGAAGCCCCTAATGAACCAGCCTCCATGAGTTTTCCCATATTGGGTAATTATTCTTGTGATTCCTACTTCAGGAACTTCCCTCCCCTCATATCCAATGTTTCAATTACCCAAAACTCTGATCTTCCTTTCCAAGAGAAATAGTCGATGCCGACATAAGATTCTCTCTTTTGTCAAAATCCCGTGCCAGGTCGGGTGGAAGGAAAGGGTGGACAACATAACATCAAAAATGGTGAAGGAAGGAATGATTGTCATTCATTCATTTGGACCCTCTATTTTGATGGATCCAAGTCACAATAAGGATCAAGAGCGGGGTGCATTCTAATCGACCCAAGGGGAAGGCCTCATTTCTTGTCTTGTAGGCTAGAATTCGAGTGCACCAACAACACTTCTGAGTATGAAGCCCTGGTGCAAGGGTTAAAGAAAACTATAGATCTTAATGTCAAAGAATTAAAGGTTTTCAGAGACTCAAAAATCATAATTAGACAAGTAAGAAACACGATACATTGCAATTCACCCCACCTTAAGAATTACTAATAGGAGGTGCATAGGTTAATAAAACACTTTGGAGTTTTAAACATTACTGCAATCCCCAGGACAAAGAATACCCTTGTCGATTCCCTAGCCATAGCCGCTTCTAGGCTATCACCTTTAGAGGATTATGAAGCCTCCCAATTCACTGTAGAACTGCTCTACAAGCCATCAATACCTAATAACATTTCTAATTGGAAAGTCTTCGAAGGAGATGACCAGATCATAATTTTTTGACCAATCAGGACAATTTCAAAGATCTCGCTATTGATGATGAAAAGTTATGAGAGAACTCAATGGAAAGGGGTCCTATGGAAGACCTGCATACAGATAGATCAAAGGCCCATACGATCCTGAAAGGGGTAGCTAATCTAGAAGATATATTTGATCTAAAGGAATGGTTCAAAGGTCCTAAAAGAGAAAAGACTAACAACTCTTGTCCCCTCCATGTAACTATGAATCTTGGGGGCCCAGAGAACCCAGGGAATGTAAACCTCGGAAAAACTATATATAATGAAGAAAGAAAGGCCTACCTCAAGTTGTTTAGACAATACCAGGACATTTTCACATGGTCCTATAAGGAGTTGAAAACATATGATACTCGTATTATTCAACACACTATCCCGTTGACACCAGAAGTCAAGCCTTTCCAAAAGAAGCACAGGAAATATCACCCTTAATTAGAACCTCTCATGTACCAGGAATTAAGGAAACTCCTGGATGCAAAGATAAGTTTCCAGGTTAGACACTTTGCCTGGGTAGAAAATCTCGTTCCAATGAGGAAAAAATCGGGAGAAATTCGATTGTGCGTAGACTTTTGGAACCTCAATAAAGCTTCGGAGAAGGACAATTATCCCATCCCGTCGAGGGAACAACTCATGTAGACCGTGTTAGGCTCGGATATTTTTTGTTTGCTCGATGGTTTCTCAAGATACAATCAAGTGTTGGTTTCAGAGGAAGACCGATTGAAAACCACCTTCCGAACCAAATGGGGAACCTTCGCTTATAAACGCATGCCTTTCGGCTTAATTAACGCAGGAGAAACCTTCCAGAGGGCCATGGACATGGAATTCCAAGGGATTATAAACAAGTGTGTAGTAGTATATTTAGATGATGTGACAGTGTATTCGAAGGATGGGAGGGAGCACATCCAGCACTTAACTCAGATTTTTGAAAGATGCAGGAAATATGGTATATCGTTAAATCCTAAGAAAACTATCTTCAGATTTTAAAAAGGGAAGTTGTTGGGACATATTATATCTCAAGCAGGGATTTGCATAGACCCCGAAAGGATTAAGGCCATAGAACAACTTTCGTTACCTCATAACAAGAAAGCCATGCAGTCTTTCTTCTGGAAAATCAATTTCGTGAGGAAGTTCACTCCCGAATTTTCCAAAATTATCAAACCCTTACAAAATATGACTCGCAAAGATGCGGAATTTAAGTGGGATGATGAACAAAAAAATGATTTCAACAAAATCAAAGATGCCATATCCTAGGCTTCAGTGCTGCGAAGCCCCGATTTCAATAGAGGCTTTAATCTATATACCTTCGCTTTTGACCAGTCGTTGGCTGCGGTTTTAACTCAGAAGGATGATGACAACAATGAAGCCCTAGTATCATTTATGAGCAATAACCTTCAAGGAGTTGAGCTCAACTATCTTTCCATAGACAAGCAGGCCTACGCAGTCTATAAGGCAGTAAAGCATTTCAGGTCCTACATTCTCAAGAATCACACTAAGTTGATTGTACCACACCTGCAGTCCGATATTTGTTCACCCAACAAGAAATGGGAGAAAGAAGAGGGAACTAGATGGCGGTAGTCCAAGAATTTTATCTAGACATAAAACCTACCAAGCTGGTAAAAGGACAAGGTCTGTGCAAGATCGCAGCCGAAGCCCAGGATTAAGTAAATGAAGACTCTGGATGGGAGAATGAAATATCTCTATGGTGTGGAGAAGTAGAATACATCCCCCCATAACGAGATTCCTGGTACAAGGACTTGGCTTACCTACTGCATCACAGAACTTGTCCCGAAATCCTCAACCCAAGAGAGAGAAGAGCCCTCAAGTTAAAGTCTGCACAATATCGTCTTATAAATTCGGTGTTTTTCTGGATCAACTATGACGGGTTATTGTTGAGGTGCCTCAAACATGAAGACGCCAATAAGGTGATAAAGGAACTTCATGATGGCCCTACTGGAGGACATTTTGCTGGAAATACCACCGCTCATAAGATTATGAGGGTCGACTACTACTGGCCCACCTTGTTCAAAGACACACATACTTACGCTAGAAACTGTAAGACTTGTCAAATAAGCGCTGGAAAGGATATAAGGGCAGTAGTCCCACTTCATCCTGTGACTGTTTCGAGGCCCTTTGAGTAGTGGGGGTTAGATATCATAGGAGAAATTATGCCCAGCTCCTCTAAGATGCACAAGTACATTCTTACTGCCACTAACTATTTCAAAAAATGGGTGGAGGCCATCCCTCTGACTCATGTAAATGAGAAGGTAGTGATCCAATTCATAGAAAAACAACTAATCACAAGGTTTGGTCTCCCCTATGTTCTGGTATTTGATAATGAAACTTACTTCTCCTCTACACTATTGACATAATTTTCTCTAGACAAAGGAATCATAATCAAGTACTCTGCAAATTATTACCCTCAGGGAAATGGTGTGGTGGAGTTGACTAACAAAAATCTGGTAAGGATATTAGAGAAGATAGTTACAGATAAACAAAGAAATTGGCATAATCAACTTCATAATTCCCTATGGGCCAATAGGGTCACACCCAAAGAAGCCATAGGAAACTCTCCGTACTTTTTGGTCTACGGGAAAGAAGCCATCCTCCCAAATGGGCTCTATCTTCCATCTCTTCAATTGGCCCAAGATTCCAACGAGGAACCCTCATTGGCCATGCAGCGAAGAATCAATACTCTACTCATGCTGGAAGAAGAGAGAGAGAAGGCTAAGTCAAAATTCCTAGCTCACCAATAGATAGTGAAATGATGGTTCGAAAAGCATAAGGCCAAAGAAAAGAGTTTTGAGGTGGGAGACTTGGTACTAAAATGGGACAGAGCGAATGAATCAAAAGGGAAGCACTCTAAGTTTCAGAACCTGTGGCTTGGACCTTTCCAGGTCGTTGAAAATATAGGGGCAGGTACTTATCGATTGTAGAACTTGGAGGGAGAACCTGACACTCTCCCAGTAAATGGTCAGGCCCTAAAACAATATTTCCAATAATAATAATAATAATAATAATAATAATAATAATAATAATAATAATAATAATAATAATAATAATAATAATAATGAATAAATACAAAAAAAAAAGGAAGAGATGAGTTAAGGTTATTAAAGGAAGAACAAAGATTCTGCGTTCGCCTAGTGAATCTCCATTTGTTGAGCTCTCAACACACCCTAAAAAGTCTCTGCCAAACTCTACTTTTTGGGTACCACTTATTGTTTAATTCAGAGCAATGTTGTTTCCTCTTATCTTTTTTTTCTACAATTTCTTATTGATTCTTTAAAATTTTCATTGAACATGTCGAAACCATCACAACTTAAAGGCAGTAACATTTGACTAAAGAATCAACCACTAAGTCATTTCACTTGACGCGTCCAAATTTCGATACCCGGAAGAATCAGAGGTGAAAGAAAATCGTCCTAGAAAACTAAGGACACCGATCGTCGCTTTTCATCGGCATCGGTAAACGCAGAGTTTTTATTTCGTGATAAGCATTGCACAAGAAAGTTGTCGATGACCGATTTCATTCAGCATCGGCGAAACGCAAAAGTAAGTAGTCGTTTGCGGGGAAAGGGAGGAATCGCCGACGACCGATCCCGAAAAAACATGTCAGCATCGACGAATTTCCAAGAAGCTAGCCAAAGGGAACGGATGCGATAAGTTCATCCCCTGTTACTAACCCCTGATATCTAATCGACATCGGTGATTCCTAGGCTGGGATAGGAAGCACAAAACTAAAAGAAGATTACCACCTCTGTTGGCACTCGTGAGTCCAGTCACCTGTGTTTATCCTCCACGTGTCACGTTAGAACCATTCGACGAAAGAAATCAGTGTCGGTGTTTTTTTTGTCTTTTGTAAGGAGTACCAACAAAGAATCCCATAGCTTTGTGCCGATCCCCAACTTCCCCTTTCAGAAAATGACACGATGGGACATTTTAGCTCTAAGATCTGCTAGATACGATGCATTTAATTGATTGATTAATTCCAAGAACGCACATTAGTATCTGATTCGTGCGCAAATCCCAATGATTGTTTTAACCTGTAGATACAATGCATCTTCCTCCGCGCCTTCGTCGTCAACCTACGTAAAATTGATTACAGAGAATTGGCGGTAAGTAGTTTAAATTTCGTCCCATTACTTGTATTAATGGCTTGATGCGACTGGTAAGTTCTCTCTTGTTATATTACCCTGAATTATTATGAGCCAGATCATTTTGCATGCAAAAAGGTCTGGAACATCCATAGGAGTGAGAAAAATGACCCAGAGGAGGCTTCCAAGGTATAGTGAGTATTAAGCAACATATTTTAGCAAGCATACAGGTATGTACCAGTCTGGTTTTGATTTCTTTTCACATATAAATTAATATCTAATATTATTCTATGTGTTAGCCCTAATTGAGCATCTTCGGTTGCAGGAACGATGCCTTCAAAGAAACCTACCACCAGGAAATCTCCTAGAGTCCCAAAGATGCAAGAATCAGAAGTAGGAGAAGGCTCCTCCCTAGTCGTTGCAAGAAAATTGGAATTCACTTCCAAGCTAGCACCGATCATCAAGGCGATCACCAAAGAAGCCTTCGCTCAACCCCCCAACCTTTGGGGACACAAAGGTGAACATTGGGACCAAGAAAACATTCCTACGATGGGAAGACCTGTTCAAGGAAATAAATCATGAAGAATTCCCCGAGTATGCCCCGCATAACGATCCTGACACAAGGAAGTCGGATGATGAGGTCTTCGTCAACATCCACAAGTCTTACCTACACATGGTGGCGAGCAGGACTCTGGTATTCCCTTGCATTGAACTTTTAAAATGGCTCATTGATCACAGAGATGTACATAAGTGTGTAATTAATGATGATAATGGTCAAATCGCTGGGGTTTTCCTCCTAGTAGAAGTCCAAAAGTATTACAAGCTCAGGGAGCCAGATTAACGTTTGAACAAGGATTTTGTTGTGAAGTTTTATCAGTAGCATGACACCAGCAAAATCATGGTGTCCTGGTGGAGAGAAGACAAAAAATTCACCAACCGAAACTCCAGCTGGTACTCGACGACAAACCTCAGACAACCTTATATCTATCTAATGGCTCTCCTTTTCCAGTTGCATGGAGAAAAATATTGCTCCGGGTTTTTGGAGGCATGGATGCCATTGGATTATACTGTCGCCATCTCCACAACAAGATTCAACTGGAGCATGATCATCTCAAAACATCTTAGCACCTGCATTCTATAGGCTCAGCAGCTGAAGGAAGGAGAAAATTCTGCCTTCTACATGGCATCTTATCTATTGGATGTCAAATGTGCAAGAAATGTCTTTGCAGGAATGAACCTGAGTTGGCACACTTCCGAGCTCATTTGCGACCAATTTATCACACCTATTTATTTCTTACTATTCAATAAGGAGTGCCCAAGGCTGTCTTATGCAGCCAAAAAAGTTATATCGAAAGTCGGTCACTCGTATCTGGACGAGCACGAAACCTAGATTAGGGTTTTTGGCGCCATAGGAGCACAACATTTTCTACCTATATATGTCCCCTACCGACTGGTACTAGAGGAAATATGTTACCAAACTATCTTGCAGGGGTACAACGTGACTTTGGTGAAGGATAAGAAGCAGACATTCATACCCTATGGGTTTCATATCGGCTTCTACCAGGTTAAAGACATTGCGTAGGCCAAGCAAAAGGGATTAAGTCAATTGGAATTTCGGTTCCAGACAAGACATTTTCGCAAGCACCATCCCAAGGGTCTAGTCTCGAAACATGCATCACAAGTATCGTCCTGTTGGCCTTATGCCCACGACTGGTTTGAGGATGAAATCTTCACTGAAAATGCTCAAGATTAGGATTAGGTAGTGGCAAGAACGGTTGACCCCAAAATAACCAAGTTCAAGGCCATGAGTTGGGAAGAGCAAGCAATTCCCTTGGATGAAAGAGCACAAAGAGTGGAAGAAATTCTCAGGACTAGGGAAGAAAGGGTAACATTTGAATCAACCAAAATGATGGAAGCTCCCCAGGAAGCCCCTATACAAAACCGGAATTTTCTCGGAACTCCAGGTGCAAGGGAAAGAGGGACATTATTGCTCCAACATGCTCAACAAATAATGGATCTAGCATCGAATGATATGGCCCTCTTATCAAGCATTTTGAACAGTAACCCAGGAGAGAGTCCGATAGGGGTAGGTGGCTCTGAGCTCCCAGACCCCTGTAACATCAATGGGTCAGATGACCCTGAATCCACACTGCCACCAGTTGATTCACCGGTAGGCGAGATGACTCAATCAATGTCGAGCCGGGTGTCAGTCGAAACTAGTGTGCCTAACCCTCTGTCTGAGTTCATAGATATATATACAATGATGATAAGAGTCCGGAGGCATCTCAAAAAAAATCTGTGCATGTAGAAGAAGAAAAGGGAGTGGAGGAAAAAAAACCTCTTGTTCCCAATGTTCAAATTCAAGAGGACACACGAGAAGAAAAGGGTGTTGAAAGTGGCTTAGACACAGAAACACCCGATGCGCTGAAGACTCAAGTAGGTAGTCCCAAGGACAAGTCAGAATTGGACGTGTCAAAATAAATATCACCGCAAAAGGACATTGGCGATGCCACAGCTAGAATACAGGAAAGTATTGAGCTCGCTCCTGACACATCCATTCCACTTGATACTCAGGTTCCCGATAAACATCAGGAAGAGGCCGGGCCTTGGGAGAAAAAAAAGAAGGTTCAAGAGTCTGATATTGAACAAATATATACCACCGACAGCCTGGGAAACATGCTCACATGGGGCGACCAATAGATACCAAAGCCAGTAGATGAAGTAGAAGATATCTATGCAATTTCCTATGATCAAAAGAGGAAGGCCATCATACAAAGGACTGCTAAGAAGAGGAAGATTATTGTGGACCATTCTATTTTGGTTACCACAGAGGAAATCTTGATCAAAACAACATATGGTTGCACGTCTGTACTAATAGGTCTGGGAAGAGCCCTGTCTGATGCTACCCAGGATAGGGCCAGGAGGGATGAAAGAGAACTAGTTGATACTCTGAAGGAACTGGAACACCTGTGCCATATTGTTGATTATTATAAAGGCACCACACAGACTGTGGCATATTTGAAGAGTGAGTTTTTAGGAGTTTACAATGAGTACAAGAAAGAAAGAACCTTGTTAACTGAAAATATAATTGAATTCCAGGAGGACACTCTCATGGCTCTCGCAACATGCAAGGAGATGGAATGATGGCATGAAAGAGCACAGCAAGCGATGAAAAGGCTCGAATACATTGAGGTTGTCCAACAGAGTCGAGAAAAGGAAGAACATGGCATTTGGATGTTAATAAAAAATATCCTCGACCGCATAAAGAGATCCACATAATACTGGACTAATATGTCCTGGGACCCACATCGAGAGATCCAAGAACAATATGACAAGTGACAGAAGCACTAGGATAAAATTAATAAAGTAATGAAAGATATCAAGCTCCCCAAGTTTGGCAACCCCAGTGAGTTTATTGACATAAGAAACATGCTCAAGACGTATGCCGAACGAGACTCCCTATGGGCTGAAGAGTGCGTGAAGGTAGCCAATGCGAGGTTGGGATAGGTGTGACAATTCACAGAACACCCGATCAGAGCTAAAAGCATGTTGCAACAGCTGAATTCCACCTTGATAAAATAATGAGCACATGCAGTGGACATCATATGGATATATGCGGCCCCAATGGAACATCACAGGTTCCCGTGGGCCCATACTTGTGAAGAACTCTTTATTAGATGGTCCGATTATGAAATAATCCACCCTTTTCAAGAAACAACTCGATTGGACTGTTGAAAGACTGTCATATGATGATGCCACATGGTGATTTTTGATTATCTCAAATTGTATTTTATCGTTAATTATTGTTAAGACTTTATATTATAAATAGGAACATCAACCGATGGTCTAGAGGTCGATGGTTTGTTGCAAGAACTCTTTTCTTTCTAGTTGTTAAGAATTATTTTGGAGCTACTATGAATGAAGAAGTCCTTCTAGACCAGAGACGAAGTTGTTTTCATCATATGCATGTGTAATTGAGCATGGAGAAGAACTATTTCCTATTTAGTTCACGAGTAGATGTAACAAGTAAGAGCTATCGAATATCTTGTCAAGTTATCTAGTGCAATTGCTTTGTTGTTCTTTTCTTTAATGGTGGAAATGATGAATCGTTGTGTGGATATATGATGAAGGATTATGGTAGATGACTTATTTTTCTTGCTATTGATCTTATCATATAAATGTTTTCTTCTAATAATTAGTATTCTCAAACAGTAATTGGATGCTCACATGGTTAATGTATTATTACTAGGCCTGTGGTATAGGATTATCATTTGTATGTTTGAGCAGCGGGTTATCCCAAGCTTAGCCTCTTTTGTAGTAGTTAAATTTTCTCTCATTTTGTTTCTTGGATAGTTTAGGTTAAAATCTCAACTAGTGATCAAGTTATCACATGGTTAGAGTATTATTACTAGGCCTGTGGTAAGAGATCATTGTCTGCATGCTGGAGTGAGGGTTATCCCAAGCCCAACCTTTCCTAGTCTTTAGACTTCCTTATCCTTGTGCAGTCAAGTTGGTTTATACCGACTTTTTCTCACATTTATCCTAACTAAAGAGAAATTACCAAAAGAGAAAATCTCGATTGAAGGAGATTCCTCCACAAGAAAACATAAATCCCATCGATTAAATTGGCTGGATCGCGAGATCCGGAGAACCATTCCAATCACAAACGCTGCAGATTCTAATTGGGCCTCGGTGGCTGGTTTGGTTCCTACTATTGAGTTAAGGGTTTTAAGACCCATCAATAGAATTAGCGCTAGAAGGAGGGATTGAGAATGAATGGTTGAATATGTAAGTTATATGATATTACGAACAACCTATAGATTCGTAACGGCCCACACGCATGGCTAGTTATCCAAAAAATATCCCACCTTTACCGAGTACTCTCTAAGCGGATAACTCGCCCCACTCCGAGGAAGGTTATATTCACCTTGAAATAACTTACGCCCTCCCTCACGAGGAAGTGAATCGGTTTAGAAGGATTACCAGATCTTAGACCCGACAAATCAGCACATTTCCATTCACCCCCATCCTTCCTTGAAGAAAACAACAAGGCAGACTAGTGGTCAACACTCCCGATGAATTTTTCGTACACTCCATCAAAGACTTAATAGACTTCGCATTCACCAAAACCCAATAACCTCTTGACCTCATACCCGAGACACCAGCCAGTGACATCTCCGAATGTAACGATCTTTCGGAGGAGGAAGAGCCTAACTCCGACTCCGAAGATATGGAAGATAAAAATGGTCATGAGGAGGAGAGAGAAGTTCCACTTCAAGGTGACCAACCTTGGTTGGCTGGGGATGCTGTGGCCTTCCATGGATGAATACACAATCTCCCTAGGCACCCATAAAAGTTGCTCCCCAAGTATAAACCTGAGACCTCAGGATTGCCCAAAGATCATATCAAGAAGTTCATACTCACGATTAGGATTATGAACATTCAACATGAAGACGTCGTATGCATAATTTTCCCCTACACATTTGAGAACTTGGCTTCCACTTGGTATTTTAACTTTCCAGTAGGATCCATAACCAGCTAGACTAAGTTCCAAAAGGAATTTCTAGAAAAATTTACCGAGGAAACTACCACAAGAGTCCTTATGGATGAGTTGTTTGCAGCCACCATGACCCCAAAGGAAAGGGTCAAAGATTTCAATAAAATATTCACGACTATCCTAAACAAGCTTCAGCCCGTGGAAAAAATGGCTAAAGAGTTTCAAATTGAGGTCTATGCTAATGCTCTTCTGACCTCTATTTCCATGTTCTTTAAAAGAGCCACTAAGCAAACCCTCCCAGAGAATTTCAAAGAGGCCAAGATGATAGAGTTCCAGATGAAAGGGTGTAAAGAAGGCTAGACATCTCTAGCAAGAAAAGAAATCCAACCCCCTCCCAGGATAGGACTCCTCTTGACTAGACCGTCGGGGAAGCCGATTGAACCAACTCCCGATAAGGGTAATGGGGATATAGAAGACCTGCAACGCATGGTCAATAAACTATCAAATGAGATTATAGATATGAAAAGAATTGCGGGTGAGGGAAACCAAGGCCAAAGACCCTTTAAGCCTTTCTTTAAAAGAAACCAACCTTTCAAAGCAATTGAACCTCCCCCAGGCAACCTAAACATTGACTTAGGAAATGTTGCTTCTGATTCTTTCTGTACTTACCACCAAGAGAACCACTCAGAAAGGGAATTTCCTCAGTGGGTCAACGCCATGAATTTAATGGCCAATCATTTTCTAGGTGAAGTCTCTTTGACTGAACCACCCAATAGTTCGGCCTTTAACATTGTTGATCAGGAAGAGGCTGACCCACCACAAGACACGACCATGATGATATGGGATCCCGACGTGATCGTCTCTTCAAATGATCTGTTTAAACCTCAGGCACCACCCACAGAGATATCGGTGGTAAAAACACGTAGTAAGGGTCAACCCAGCCCAAAAGATACCGATGCCACCCATGTCTCACAAATTAAATTGACTCCCAATCGCCCGAGAATGCCTGTCGCTCCTAGTAAACAACCTATAAACATCCATACGTGAGAATCTCCTAAGCTATATTATAACGTAGTCAAATATTTGAAGAAGATGAAAGCTAATATATCAGTTATGGATGTATGTAGAATCCCTCAGACGAAATACCTTCTGTTGCAGGCTCTAAGTTCGGTAGAAAACCTGGCCATCGGAGACAGTCAAGAGAAGAATATACCCCCTCTAGATTTGGAAAGCAAACCAACGATAAACACCTGCTCAGAAGGCAGGAAGGAGAGACCTTTCGTGCCTCCTTTCCTTTTAACATTCAAAGTCTTCAATAGGAATCTTCATAATTGTCTGGTAGATTCCAGAGCATCTTCTAATGTCATGCCCTTGACTATTTGTAATAAGCTAGGTGTTGTCCCTCTCAAAAGTGATAAGCATGTTATACAACTAGACAGAACCCAGGTCAAGGTTATGGGGGAACTCAAAGATGTGATGATCATGATAGCGACACACCCTAAGTTCGTGCTGGTGATTGATATCATTGTAGTATATATCCCTGAGGCATATGGGATATTATTTAGCCAATATTGGTCCAAAACGATGAATGGATACTTTAGTACTGATTGGGAACACCTTTGGCTACCACTAAAAGGATACAAAAACATGATCTGAATTGATAGGGAGAGATATCTAAAGCATATGATCACCAATCTGGGAGCCCCTAATGAACCAACCTCCACGGATTTTCCCATATTGGGTAATTATTCTTGTGAATCCTACTTCGGGAACTTCCCTCCCCTCATATCCAATGTTTCAATTACCCAAAACTCTAAGCTTCCTTTCCAGGAGAAATCACCGATGCTGACAGGAGATTCTCTCTTTTGTCAAAATCTCGTTCCAGGTCGGGTGCAAGGAAAGGGTGGACAACATAACATAAAAAATGGTGAAGGAAGGAATGATTTTCATTCATGTATTTGGACCCTCTATTTTGATGGATCCAAGTCACAAGAAGGATCAGGAGCAGGGTGCATTCTAATCGACCCAAGGGGCAGGTGTCATTTCTTGTCTTGTAGGCTAGAATTCAAGTGCACCAACAACACTGCTGAGTATGAAGCCCTAGTTCAAGGGTTAAAGAAAGCCATAGATCTTAATGTAAAATAATTAAAGGTTTTCAGAGACTTAGAAATCATAATTAGACAAGTAAGAAACACGATACATTGCAATTCGCCCCACCTTAAGAATTACCAGCAGGAGGTGCATAGGTTAATAGAATGCTTTGGAGTTTTCAACATTACTGTAATCCCCAAGGAAAAGAATACCCTTACCGATTCCCTAGCCATAGTCTCTTCTAGGCTATCTCCTTTAGAGGATTATGAAGCCTCCCGATTCACTGTAGAACTGCTCTACAAGCCATCGGTACCTAATAACATTTCTAATTGGAAAGTGTTCAAAGGAGATGAACATATCATAAGTTTTTTGACCAATCAGGACAATTTCAAAGATCTTTCTATTGATGATGAAGAGTTCCAAGAGCAATCAATGGAAAGGGGTCCTATGGAATATTGGCATATGGAAAGATCAAAGGCTCATACGATCCTAAAAGGGGTAGCTAATCTAGAAGATCTGTTTGATCTAAAGGAACGATTCAAAGGTCCTAAAAGTGAAAAGACTGGAAACTCTTGTCCCCTCCATGAAACTGTGAATATTGGGACCCTAGAGAACCCAAGGAATGAAAACCTTGACAAAACTTTATCTAAGGAAGAAAGAAAGGCCTACCTCAAGTTGTTTAGACAATACTAGGATGTTTTCGCATGGTCATATAAGGAGTTGAAAACATATGATACTCATATTATTCATCACACCTTCTCGTTGAAACCTAAAGTCAAGCCTTTCCAACAAAAGATTAGGAAATATCACCCTTCATTAGAACCTCTCATGTACAAGTAATTAAGGAAACGCCTGGATGCGAAGATAATTTTCTAGGTTAGGCACTCTGCCTCAGTAGAAAATCTCATTCCGGTGAGGAACAAATCGGGAGAAATCTGATTGTGCGTAGACTTTCAGAACCTCAATAAAGCTTTAGAGAAGGACAATTATCTAGTCTCTCCAATGGAACAACTCCTGCAGACCGTGTCGGGCTCGGAGATTTTTTGTTTTCTCGATGGTTTCTCAGGATACAATCAAGTGCTGGTTTCGGAGGAAGACTGATTGAAAACCACCTTCCGAACCAAATGGGAAACCTTCGCTTATAAACGCATTCCTTTTGGCTTAATTAACGCGGGAGAAACCTTCCAGAGGGACATGTCCGTGGAATTCTAAGGGATTATAAACAAGTGTGTAGTAGTATATTTAGATGACATGACGGTGTATTCGAAGGATGGGAGGGAGCACATCCAATAGTTAACTCATATTTTTGAAAGATGCAGGAAATACGGTATATCATTAAATCCTAAGAAAACTATATTTAGAGTTGAAGAAGGGAAGCTTTTGGGACATATTATATCTCAAGCAGGGATTCACATAGACCCCGAAAGGATTAAGGCCATAGCACATCTTCCATTACCTCATAACAAGAAATCCATGCAGTCTTTCTTCAGGAAAATCAATTTCGTGAGGAAGTTCACTCCCGACTTTGCCGAAATTATCAAACCCTTACAAAATATGATTCCCAAAGATGTCGAATTTAAGTGGGATGACGAATGAAAAAATGCTTTCAACAAAATCAAAGCTACCATATCCCGGGCTCCGGTGCTGCGAAGCCTCGATTTCAATAGAGGCTTTAATCTATATACCTTCACTTCTGACCAGTCGCTGGTTGCGGTTTTAACTCAGAAGGATGAATACAACAAAGAATCCCTAGTATAATTTATGAGCACTAACCTTCAAGGATCTGAGCTCAACTATCCTGCCATAGACAAGCAGGCCTACGTATTCCATAAGGCAGTAAAGCATTTCAGGTCCTACATCCTCAGGAATCACACTAAGGTGATTGTACCACACCCTGCAGTCCGATCTTTGTTCACCCAAGAATAAATGGGAGAAAGAAGATGGAACTAGATGGCGATAGTCCAAGAATTTTATCTAGACATAAAACCTGCCAAGATGGTAAAAGGACAAGGTCTGTGCAAGCTCGCAGTCGAAGCTCAAGATCAAGTAAATGTAGACTCTGGATGGGAGAATGAAATAACTCTACGGTGTGGAGAAGTAGCATACATCCCCCCATGAAGATATTCCTGGTACAAGGACTTGTATTACCTACTACATCCCGAAACTTGTCCCGAAATCCTCAACCCAAGAGAGAGAAGAGACCTCAGGTTAAAGTCTGCACAATATCATCTTATAAATTCGATGATTTTCCATATCAACTATGATGGGGTATTGTTGAGGTGCATCGAATGTGAAGATGCCGATAAGGTGCTAAAGTAACTTCATGATGGCCCCACCGGAAGACATTTTGCTAGAAATACCATCGCTCATAAGATTCTGAGGGCCGACTACTACTAGCCCACCTTGTTCAAAGATACGCATACTTACACTAGAAACTGTAAGACTTGTTAAATAAGCGCTGGAAAGGAGAAAAGGATAGCAGTCCCACTTCAACCTATGATTTTTTTGAGGCCCTTTGAGTAGTGGGGGTTAGATATCATAGGATAAATTATGCCCAACTCCTCTAATATGCACAAGTACATTCTTACTTCCAACGACTATTTCACAAAATGGGCAGAGGCCATCCCTCCGACTCATGTAAACGAGAAGGTAGTGATCCAATTCATAGAACAACAACTAATCACAAGGTTTGGTCTCCCCTTTGTTCTAGTATTTGATAATGAAACTTACTTCTCCACTACACTATTGACATAATTTTCTCTGGACAAAGGAATCATAATCAAGTACTTTGCAAATTATTACCCTCAGGGAAACGGTGTGGCGGAGTCGACTAACAAAAATCTGGTAAGGATATTAAAGAATAAAGTTACAAATAACCAAATAAATTGGCATAATCAACTTTATAATGCATTATGGACTGATAGGGTCACACCCAAAGAAGCCATAGGAAACTCCCCATACTTTTTGGTCTACGGGCAAGAAGCCATCCTCCCAAACCGGCTCTATCTGCCATCTCTTTAATTGGCCCAAGATTCCAACGAGGAACTCTCATCGACCATGAAATGAAGAATAAATACTCTACTCATGCTGGAAGAAGAGAGAGAGAAGGCTAAGTCAAAATTCCTAGCTCACCAATATATAGTGAAACAATGGTTCGACAAGTATAAGGCCAAAGAAAAGAGTTTTGAGGTGGGAGACTTGGTACTAAAATGGGATAGAGCGAATGAACCAAAAGGGAAGCACTCTAAGTTTCAAAACCTGTGGCTTGGACCTTTCCAGGTCACTGAAAATATAGGGGATGGTACTTATCTATTGCAGAACTTGGAGGGAGAACCTGACACCCTCCCAGTAAATGGTCAGGCCCTAAAACAATATTTCCAATAATATAAAAAAAAAAAGTAAAATAAAATAATAATAATGAATAAATACAAACAAGAAAGGAAGACATGAGTTAAGGTTATTGAAGGAAGAACAAAGATTCTACGTTCACCCAATGAATCACCATTTTTTGAGCTCTCAACACACCCTAAAAAGTTTCTACCAAACTCTACTTTTTGGGTACCACTTATTGTTTAATTCAGAACAATGTTGTTTCTGCTTATCTTTGTTTTCTACAATTCATCCTTGATTCTTTAAAAGTTTCACTGAACATGTTGAAACCATCACAACTTAAAGGGAGTAACATTTGACTAAAGAATCAACCACTAAGTCATTTCACCTGATGCGTCCAAATTTCGGCACCCGGAAGAATCAAAGGTGAAAGAAAATCATCCTAGAAAACTAAGGACACGGATTGTCGGTTTTCGTCGGCATCGGTAAACGGGGAGTTGTTCTTTCATGATAAGCATTGCACAAGAAAGTTTTCAATGAATGATTTCATTCAACATCGGCAAAATGCAAAAGGAAGTAGTCGTTTGCGGGGAAAGGCAGGAATCACCAACGATCGATCCCGAAAAAACATGTCGGCATCGACGAATTTCCAAGAAGCTAGCCCAAGGGAAAGGATGCGATAAGTTCATCCCCGGTTACTAATCCATGATATCTAATAGACATCAGTGATTCCTAGGATGGGATAGGAAGCGCGCAACTAAAAGAAGGTTACCAACTCTGTTGGCACTCGTGAGTCCAGTCACCTATCTTTATCTGCCACGTGTCACGTCAGAACCATCCGATGAAAGAAATCGGCATCGACATTTTTTTTTTCTTTTGTAAGGAGTACCAACAAAGAATCTCATAGCTCTACACCGATCCCCGACTTCCCCTTTCATAAAATGACACGATGGGACGTTTTATCTCTAAGATATGCTAGATATGATGCATTTAATTGATTGATTAATTCCAAGATCGCACATTACTATTTGATTCATGCACAAAGCCCAATGACCATTTTAACCTGTAGATACAATGCATCTCCCTCCACGCCTCCACCATCAACCTACGTAAAATTGATTACAGAGAATTGGCGGTAAGTAGTTTAAATTTTGTCCCATTACATGTATTAATGGCTTGATGCCTCTGGTAAGTTCTCTCTCATTATATTACCCTGAATTATTATGAGCCAGAGAATTCTGTGTGCAAAGAGGTCCAAAACATCTAGAGGAGCGAGACGAATGACCTGGAGGAGGCTTCCAAGGTATAATGAGTATTAAGCAACATAGTTTAGCAAGAATATAGGTATGTACCAGTTTGGTTTTGATTTCATTTCACATATAAATTAAGATCTAATATTATTCTATGTGCCAACCCTAATTGATCGTCTTCGGTTGTAGGAACGATGCCTCCGAAGAAACCTACCACCAGGAAATCTCCTAGAGTCCCAAAGTTGCAAAAATCAGAAGCAGGAGAAGGTTCCTCTCCAACTGTTGCAAAAAAATTGGAATTCACTTCCAAGCCAACACCAATCATCAAGTTGATCACCAAAGAAGCCTTCGCTCAACCCCCGGCCTTTGGGGACACAAAGGTGAACATTGGGACCAAGACAACATTCCTATAATGGGAAGACCTGTTCAAGTAAATAAAGCATGAAGAATTCCCCGAGTGTGCCCCACATAGCAATCCTGACACATGGAAGCTGGATGATGAGGTCTTCGTCAACATCCACAAGGCTTACCTACACATGGTGGCAAGCAGGACTTTGGTATTCCCTTGCATTGAACTTTTAAAATGGCGCATTGATCATAGCAATGCACAGAAGTGTGTAATTAATGATGATAATGGTAAAATCGTAGGGTTTTCCTCCCAGTAGAAGTCCAAAAGTATTACAATCTCAGGGAGCCAGATGAACATTTGAACAAGGATTTTGTTGTGATGTTTTATCAGAAGCACGACACCAGCTAAATCATGGCATCTTGGTGGAGAGAAGACAAAAAATTCACCAACTGAAACTCTGGCTCGTACCCGACGACCAACCTCAGACAACCTTATATCTATCTAATGGGTCTCCTTTGTCGGTTGCATGGAGAAAAAGATTGCTCCAGGTTTTCGGAGGCATGGATTCCTTTGGCATATACTGTCACCATCTCCAGAACAAGTTTCAAATGGGGTGCGATCATCTCCAAACATCTTAGCACCTGCATTCTACAGGCTCAATGACCGAAGGAAGGAGAAACTCTGGCCTTCTACATGGTGTCTTATCTATTGGACATCATCTGTGCAAGAAATGTCTTCGCAGGAATGAACCTGAGTTGGCACACTTCTGAGCTCCCAGTCCAAGTCTATTTTAGCATCTTGTGGGAGAACAGGTATAAAAGATCCTACTCTCTCATTTGTGACCAATTTATCACACCTATTCATTTCTTACTATTCAAGAAGGACTTCCCAAGGCTGTCTTATGTGGAAAAACAAGTTATATCGAAAGTCGGTCACTGGTACCTGAACAAGAGCGAAACCTACATTAGGGTTTTCAGCGCCACAAAAGCACCACATTTGCTACCTATATATGTCCCCGACCGACTGGTACTAGGGGAAATATGTTACCAATCTATCTTGCAGGGGTACAACACCACTTTGGTGATGGATAAGAAGCGGGCATTCATACCCTATGGGTTTCATATCGTCTTCTACTAGGTTAAATACACTGCGCAGGCCAAGCAAGAGGGATTAAGTCAATTGGAATTTTAGTTCTAGACAGGACGTTTTCACAAGCATGATTCCAAGGGTCTGGTCTCGAAACATGCATCACAAGTATCATCCTATTGGCCTTATGCCCACGACCGGTTTGAGGATGAAATCTTCACTGAAAATGCTCAAGATTAGGATGAGGTAGTGGCAAGAATGGCTGACCCCAAAATAACCAAGTTCAAGGCCATGAGTTGGGAAGAGCAAGTGGCGTCCTTGGATGAAAGAGCTCAAAGAGTGGAATAAATTCTCAGGAATAGGGAAGAAAGGGTAACATTCAAATCAACCGAAACGATGGAAGCTCCCTAGGAAGCCCCTATACAGAACTTGAATTTTCTCAGAACTCTAGGTGCAAGGGAAAGAGGGACGATATTGCTCTAACATGCTCAACAAATAATGGATCTGGCGTCGAATGATCCGAACCTCTTATCGAGCGTTCCGACCGGTAACCCAGAAGAGAGTCTGGTAGGTGTAGGCAGCTTTGAGCTCATAGACTTCGGTAACATCAAAGGGTCAGATGGCCCTGAATCCACACTGCCACCAGCTGATTCACCAGCAAGCACGATGACTCAATCAAAGTCAAGTCAAGTGCTGGTCAAAACTAGTGCGCCTAACCATCTGTTCGAGTTCATAGATATATATAGTGATGATGAGAGTTCAGAGGCATCTCAGAAAACCTCTGTGCATGTAGAAGAAAAAAAGGGAGCTGAGGAAAAAACACCTCTTGTCCCCGATGTTCAGAGTCAATAGGACACACGAGAAGGAAAGGGAGCCAAAATCATCTTAGACACAGAAACGCCCGATGCACCGGAGACCCGAGCAGGTAGTCCCAAGGACAAGTCAGAATTGGATGTGTCAAAATAAATATCCCCGCAGAAGGACATCAATGATGCCACGACTAGAATACATGAAAGTATTGAGCTCGCTCCCGACACATCCATTCCACTTGATACTCAGGTCCTCGATAAACATCAGGAAGAGGCCGAGCCTTTGGAGAAAAACAATGAGGTTCAAGAGTCTTATATTGAACAAATATATACCACCTGCAGCCTGAGAAACATGCTCACATGGGGTGACCAACAGATACCAGACCCGGTAGATGAAGTAGCAGACATCTATGTGATTTCCTATGATCAAAAGAGGAAGGCCATCGTACAAAGGAATTCTAAGAAGAGGAAGATTACTGTGGACCATTCTATTTTGGTTACCACAGAGGAAAGCTTGATCAACAGGACAGATTCTCTCACGTCTGAACTAATAGGCGTGGGAAGAGCCCTCTTTGATGCTTACCAGGATGGGGCCAGGAGGGATGAAAGAGAACTAGCTGAGACTCTGAAGGAACTGGAACACCTGTGCCATATTTTTGAGTATTATAAAGGCACCAAACAAACTACGACATATTTGAAGAGTGATTTTTCAGGAGTTTACAATGATTACAAGAAAGAAAGAACCCTGTTAACTGAAAATATAATTGAATTCCAGGAGGACACTCTCATGGCTCTCGCAACATGCAAGGAGATGGAACGATGGCATGAAAGAGAGAAGCAAGCGGTGGAAAGGCTCAAATACATTGAGGTCGTCCAATAGGGTCGAGAAAAGGAAGAACATGGCATTCAACTGTTAAGCAAAAATACCCTCAAACACATAAAGAGATCTACAAAATACTAGACTAAGATGTCCTGGGACCCACATCTAGAGATCCAAGAACAATATGCCAAGTGCCAGAAGCACTGGGATAAAATTAATAAAGTAATGAAATATATCATGCTCCCTAAGTTCGACAACCCCAGTGAGTTTATCGACATAAGAAACGTGCTCAAGACGTATGACGAACAAGACTCCCTATGGAATGAAGAGTGCGCTAAGGTAGCCGATGCGAGGCTGGGACAGGTGCGACAATTCACAGAACACCCGATCAGAGCTAAAACCATGTTGCAACTATTGAATTCCACCTTGATAAAATATCGAGTGCATGCAGCAGACATCAGAGGGATATATGCAGCCCCAATGGAACAACACAGATTCCCGTGGGCCCATACTTGTGAAGAACTCTTTATTAGATGATCTGATTATGAAAGAATCCACCCTTTTCAAGAAACAACTCGGGTGGACTGTTGAAAGACTGTTAGATGATGACGCCATGTGGTGATTTTTGATTAGCTCAAATTGTATTTTACCGTTAATTACTGTTAAGACTTTATACTATAAATAGGAACATCGACCGATGGTCTAGAGGTCTATGGTTTGTTGCAAGAACTCTTTTCTTTCTAGTTGTTAAGAATTATTTTGGAGCTGCTATGAATGAAGAAGTCCTTCTGGACTAGATATGAAGTTGTTTTCATCATATGCATGTGTAATTGAGCCTGGAGAAGAACTATTTCTTATTCAGTTTATGAGAAGATGTAACAAGTAAGAGCTATCGAATATATTGTCAAGTTATCTGTTGCAATTGCTTTGTTGTTCTTTTCTTTAATGGTGGAAATGATGAATCGTTGTGTGGATATATGATGAAGGATTATGGTAGATGAATTATTTTTCTTTCTATTGATCTTATCATACAAATGTTTTCTTCTAATAATTAGTATTCTCAAATAGTAATTGTATGATCACATGGTTAACGTATTATTACTAGGCCTCTGGTATGGGATTATCATTTTCATGTTTGAGAAACTGGTTATCCCAAGCTCAACCTCTTCTGTAGTAGTTAAATTTGCTCTCATTTTGTTTCTTGGATAGTTTAGGTTAAAATCTCAGCTAGTGATCGAGTGCTCACATGTTTAAAGTATTATTACTAGGCCTGTGGTAATATATCGTTGTTTTCATGATGGAGTGAGGGTTATCCCGAGCCCGACATTTCCCAGTCTTTAGACTTCCTTATCGTTGTGCGGTCAAGTTGGTTTATATTGACTTTTTCTCACATTTATCCTAACTAAAGAGAAATTACCAAAAGAGAAAATCCTGACTGAAGGAGATGCCTCCACAAGAAAACATAAAGCCCATTGATTAAATTGGACAGATCACGAGATCTGGAGAACCATTCCAATCACAAACGCTGCAGAGTCTAGGTGGGCCTGGGTGGCGGGTTTGGTTCCTATTGTTGAGTTAAGGGTTTTAAGACCCATCAATAGGTTCCTATGATTTACTAAAAGGTATGGGCTGGTTGGATAAGCATCATGATGTTCTGGATTGCTACAACAGTGCCTTCACTTTTTTTTATGAAGAAGGGAACTTGAGGAGAATTTAGGGTATTCCAAGGGCAGTATTTGTTAGAGAAATTTCAGCCTTGTAGTTGAAAAGAAGCTTCATAAAAGGATGTCGAATTTATGCAACCCATTAAGAGGCGGAACTGAGGTTAAAGTGCCAAGTATTGAAGATCATTCAGTCTTGAAATAAATTTGAGGGTGTTTCTAGAGAGATATTGGGGTTACCACCCAAGAGAGATATAGATTTATCCATTAATATGATTCCTGAAGCTTCCCGAGTGTCCAAGAATCCTTATAGGATGAGTACACCATAGATGAAGGAATTGCAAATATAGCTTGAAGATATTTTGAATAAGGTGTATATACGCCCAAGTGTGTTACCTTGGGGTGCCCCAATGCTATTTGTGAAGAATAAGGATGGAAATTTCAAGCTGTGAATTGATTTCAAGCAACTGAACAAGGTGACCATGAAGAATAAGTATCCTTTGACAAGGATATATGTTATTTTTGATCAGATGAAAGATGCAAATATATTCTCCAATATTGACCTTAGGTCAGGATACCATCAAGTGTGGATTAAAGAAGAGGATATCAACAAGAAAAAATTTAGAATAAGGTATGACCATTTTGAGTTTACAGTGGTGCCATTTGGGTGGTCAAATGCACCAACTATCTTCATGTGCTTGATGAGTGGTATTTTTAGAAATCACTTGGATAATTTTGTCACTGTCTTCATGGATGACATACTTATCTACTCCAAGTCTGAAGAAGAGCATGAGCATCACTTGAGAATGGCGTTACAAGTATTGAGGGAGCATCAACTGTATGCAAAGTTGAGCAAGTACTCATTTTATTAGACACAGATACATTATTTGGGTCATATATTTTTTAGGATGGGATAATAGTGGAACCTGATAAGATAAAATCCATTGAAGGATGGACAACACCAAAGAATGTGTTAGAGGTGAGATCATTCATGGGCCTTTCTAGTTATTACATAATATTTATTAAAGGATTTTCAAAAATTGTGTATCCAATCACTTCTTTTCAAAATAAGGGTGTGAATTTCTAATCCAAGTGGATATTGGTGGCCACCCACCTATTTCAAATGTCTCAAAACAATCTTATGGTAATTTACTATTTTTAGCAGTTTTTCGGTTCCTAAACTTTCAGGGCCATTTTGAAGGCCTAAATGAAGTTTTTTCATGATAGAGAACCCCAATGATAAGAAAAGGCTTTGATTAAGCCCCCAAAATTAATTACCTTGATGATACCTTTCCAACGTGCTATCATGTTCCCCAAACAGAGATCGTATGCCAAAGTTACACCCCCAGGAAGTTGATACACCAAACTACCCAAAACGGGGTCCACAAAACTGTTGGTTTTTCATCTTCCGAGGTTAGTGTTTTGGATTTTATTTATGTTAAAAAGGCCTTTAGAGCCTCATTGTAATCATCTTATTTCTAATGTGAGTAACCATCACATCTCTTCTTAGAGATAAGCCGCCACCATTCTAGCGAGTCTTTCACTCTATATTTCTATAGTTTTGTACATTTCATTCATTAATAGAAATTGAGTATTATTGTATATATGTGCCTCTTGTTATATAAACGATATATATCTATTATATTATTGTCTCTCTTGCAATATCTCTGTATATTTCTATGTTATATCTCCGCTCTCATTTCGTGCTAAAAATAATTTGGATCAGTGGTATCAGAGCACGTTGCTCTTGATTGTTTTTTTAGTGCATGTCCTCAACGAGGTTTGAGTATAGAAAGTTGCATCTCGATATTGTCTCTCTTGAGGAAAATTGCTCTTTCATGCCAAAGAAACCCTCCATGGTGGAAGAAAAGAAAAATGACAAAGAAAACGATTCTATTAATTTGTTTCTTAAGCAAGCTCTCATGCGACATATGGATGAAATGATGGATAATTTTTCCCACATCCTTTAATGCCCGACGATGACAACCAATGTGTCTTCATCAAGTGACCACTTTGAGGCACCTCACCTTTCAAGGTACAAATTAATTTTGACATTCCTGTATTTGAAGGAAAAATAGATGCGGATGCCCTAGAAAAATGGTTAAATGTGCTAGAAGGTTATTTCTCTGTTCACAATTTATCTGATAGGGAAAATATCACCTTCACACTCCTTAAGGCTCTCCCCCATGTCAAACATTGGTGGGAAAATTACTGAGAGAAAATTTCCATAGAGGAGTATGGTACATATGGGGTCGATCCCACTTGGGATTTTTTTGTGGATGCGGTCAAGAAAAAATATTACCCTTTTGGTAACTATGCTGACCAATACATGAGATGGACCATGATGCATCAAGAGAGGGGCCAAGAAGTGCCAAAGTTCACCAATACCTTCCATACCTTGTGCACCAAGCTGGGTATCAAATATTCTGAGCGAAATTTGGTTCTGAAATACTGTGGGAATATACACAGATACATACAAAATGAAATGGAGTTTCTGGACATCTCATCGTTGGGAGATGCCTATTGATATGTTGCCAAAATTGAGCATAAATTTAGGCACTACAACAAACTATATTTTGTGTTTGTAAATCCGCAACAACCAAATAATGATAAAGACGACCCTAAAAAACAACCTCCTGAAAACCAATATAAGCCATAGGAAAAGAAGGGTCATGTAAAGACGAAGAAGGACACTTGAAAGTGGTGTGATTTCCATAAAATCCCTTGGCACAACACCAATGAATGTATCTCAAAACAATCATTGGTGGACGAGATCAAAGAAAAAGATCTGAACCTATATTCAAAATCTGATTAAAAAAAAACTAACAGAAGAAAGATCATTGACGTAGACCCCACTGCTACTATCATGACCGCAACAATTCAACCAGAAGAACCAACAGATCCTAAAGAGGGGGAGAAACCATTCCATTCACAAATGTGGGTGAAGGGGAGCCCATTGCATTTAATTATTGATAGTGGAAGCCAAAATAAACTCATCTCAACAGAGGTCGTCAAATATTTGGGATTGTCAAAAACACCACACCCACAACCATACAACATCGGGTGGCTTCACCAGGGACACGATATTCATGTCAGCCAATAGTTATGATTGTCATACATCATCCAACCCTTCAAGGATGAGGTATTATGTGATGTTTCTCCATTATATGTCTGTGACGTTCTTTTGGGCGAGCCATATATGTGGAAGTGCCATGCTATTTATGAGTCTCAACCTCGTAGTGTCATTATTACTCTGGGGGTAATCTCTATAGGACAATAGAGGTAGTTCTAACTACTATCCCACCTAAATAGTGTTGCAAGGTAGTATCTCATACTACAAAATTCAGCTTCTTCATAGTGTGTTCAAAAGGTGAACAAAATAACACCGCAAGCACTGCAGCCTGAGTCCAAGCACCTTTTGTCCAACAGAAGTAGGTCAAAAATATTGAAGCAAAGCACAAGGATTCCTTCTACACACACTCATCTCATGTATATAGAATTTTTAAAAATCTCCAATGCTTCCATCCACAGGTTTTTGACAACCTTCAACAAGCTAAGCAACACAACTTCTCCAGCAAGACAAGTAGCTCATCAAGATGCAGATTCAACAAACATTTTTCCCTCTACCCCATAAACTCAATGCAATGGAGACCATTTATTCCTAAGGAGGGAGTATTTATCCATGTGGATATAGATGGCCACCCACCTATTCCAACTGGCTCAAAACAATCTTCTGGCAATTTACTATTTTTAACAGTTTTTCGGTTCCTAAACTTCCGAGGCCATTTTGAAGGCCTAAATGAAGTCTTTTTTCGGATTTATCATCTCAATAATATCTAAAGACATTTATTGAGCCCCCAAAATGAATCTCCTCGACTATACCTTTCCAATGAGCTATCATGTGCCCCAAACAGAGATCGTATTCCAAAGTTACGCCCCCAAGAAGTTGATACACCAAACTACCCAAAATAGGGTCCACAAAACTGTTGGCTTTTCATCTTATAGGGTTAGGGTTTTGGATTTTATTTATGTTAAAAATGAATTTAAATCCTCATTGTAATAATATTCTTGTGAATATGACTAGCCATCACATCTCTTCTCAGAGATAAGCTATCACCATTCTAGCGAGTCTTTCACTATGTATTTCTACAATTTTGTACATTTCACTCATTAATAGAAATTTTGTATTACTGTATATCTATACCTCTTGTTATATATCCAATATATATATTTTTTATATTATTGGCTCTCTTTCAATATCTCTATATGTTTTTGTGTTATATCTCTACTCTCATTTCATGCTGAAAATAATCCAGATCAAGTTCGATTGGACCTCTAAATTTCAACACTTGAAGAATTTATTGACAAGTGCACCGATACTAAATATTGCCAATACAAATGAAGATTTAATTGTGTGAACGAATGAATGGAAGGAAGGGATTGAAGGAGTCCTCACCCAAAATGGGCATATGATATGCTATAAGTTAAGGAAGTTGAAGGAACATGAGAGGCACTATGCCACTCATGATTTAGAAATGGCAGTCATAATTCATGCCTTAAAAAGGTGGAGAAAATATCTTATGGGAACAATATTTGAGTTGAGGATAGACCATAGTGGGCTGAAATATTTGTTTAGACTGCCAAATTTGAATGCCAAACAAATTAGATGGCTATAATTCCTTAGTGAGTATGACTTCGATATAAAGCATATCAAAGGAAAGGAGAACAAAGTGGTTGATGCACTCAACATGAGGGTACATAAGATGCACACTACAACCATTATCATGTACAAATCTCTTTTGAAAGATAAAAATTTGGAAGCTACAAAACTAGATGAGTACTATGTGCAAACAACAGAAAAATTACAACAAGGTAATTCTCAACAATAAATTAAAGATTATAAGCTAAGGGAGGATGGAATCCTTATGTACAGGGGTAGAGTTTATGTTCCTATTTTTCAGGAGTTGAAAAATATGGTGCTGATGGAGATGCATAATGTGCCTTATGTTGGGCACCCAAGTTACCAGAAAACCATTGCAGCTGTAAAGGGATAATATTTTTGGCCTGGTATGAAGAAAGATGTGACATATTATATAACCAGATGTCTAGAATGTCAAAAGGTAAAAGATGAGCACAAACATCCAACTAGATTGCTATAGCCATTTCCCATTTTAGAGTGGAAATGGGAAGTTATGGCAATTTATTTTATTACCAAGCTACTCATAATAGTGAATCAACATGATTCCATCAAGGTGGTGGTGGACAAGCTAACCGAATCCACTCATTTTATTCCAGTGAAGCTCACTCACAAGGCATATAATATTGTGAGGATTTATATAAAAGAAATTGCCAGGGTACGTGGTGTGCCTAAGACCTTTTTTTATGACAAAGACCCAAAGTTCACATCAAACTTTTGGAAGGGATTATTTAAAGGATTTGGGACAAATATGAATTTTAGCACTACGTATCACCAATAATTAGATGGAAAAATAGAGAGGGTCAATCATGTGATTGAGGATATGCTGAGAATGTATGAGATGGATAAACCATCAAAATGGGAAGATTATTTACATTTAGTTGATTTTTCTTATAATAATGGGTATCGAACATATTTGAAGATGAGCCCATTTGAAGTATTATATGGTCGAAAGTGCAACACACTAGTGAGATGGGACAACCTCGTAGACAGAGCAATGGTTGGGTTAGAATTTCTTAGAGAAATGGAAGAGCATACGGTGAAAATAAAACATAATTTAAATGTTTCTCAAGATAGGAAGAAGAGTTATACAAACAAGGGTAGAATGCATAAATAATTTTAAGTGTGCGAGCATGTCTTATTAAAAGTGAAAGATAAGAGTAGTTCTCTTAAATTGGGCAGCTATCCAAATATGGAAACAATATATTGTGGACCATTTGAGATCCTGGAAAGGATTAGTCCTATTTCATACATGCTTGCACTATCTGCATCAATGTTCATTCATAATGTGTTTCATGTGTATTTTCTTAAAAAGTATGTGCTTGATGATAATCATGTAATTGATTGGAATGTGATTCAGGTGGAGCAAGAAGGCGACTTCTGAATTTAGTTGGTGTGCATATTGGAAAATAAATTCAAGCTACTCCAGAATCGAGCAATAGGATTGGTAAAGGTCTAGTGGACCTATTACGGTCCTCAAGATGTAGCATGGGAACATGAATATGCCATGCGAGAGGAGTACTCACATCTTTTTGGAGCCTTTTAAAGCATTTTGATTGTACATGTATATATGATGCATTGAGGACAACACATAAATAAGGGGGAGGGTAAATGTACATATACAGTATAGGTTGGTGAGCCAAGATGTTTTTGGCCAGAGCGCCTTTGTATATATATATTGAGGCTAGAGTGCATGTGTGGTTTAGGCTAGTGAGCCTAACAAATGTATCATGTAATCACACTCGTTTTTATTAATAAAATACATCACTACTGAAGAACTAGTCAGATGAAAGAGTATGGGAGGATAGGACTCCACGAGAGGGAAATAGGGCTAAGGGGCTTAAAAAAAGGGGTTAAATCAAGGGGGCTTACGCCAATGAATAAAATAATATTATTCCTAAGTCATAAGATTTATGACATGATATATCTTAAGTTCCTAAGTGAGGGAAACAAATTACCAAGTGGAGTCAAAGGAATTTCCTAGAGTGACAAGTGTCAATATGGAAACATGGAAATATATATGGGGAACTTACTATAATTCACATAATTCTTCCAATCATTCATGCATTCTTGTATCCATCATTCATACCTTGGGCTGGAGAGTGTAATTAGAACTGAAATTTGACTGTTACCCAATAAATCCTTGGTGGTTTGGGTTGAAGAAGCAAGTTATCAGGCCTGTGGAGCATTCTCTCTAGGTGAGATAATTGTTGGGAACAATTTTTCTATGTGTTGGGATAGTGGGTGTTGTAACTCCTTGAGAAACCTTGTGTTCTATTTCCATCCTTATAAACACTTTCAAACATGAGCTAAGTCCAACTCACTTAGTGTGTCTTTGGAGGCACAATGCCTACGTTCAAAGCCCATTGTCACCTTGACTTGAACCTCTTCCGTCTAGGATTGCTCCTAGGGAAGCCAAGGGGGGTATACCCTAGTTACTAGATGAAGTTAAAAGTCAATTTCTATAAGTTTATTTTAGTTGATTAAGGTTTGAGAAAATCTAGCCTATATGCAAAAGAAACAATGCAAAGTGCAAGTCTTTCAATGCAAAATAAATCCTTTCCCTAAGTCTTCTAAGACTAATGCCTATGATTGGACAAGAGGCAAACTATGTTTGAGGGAGTTTTGTTTTAAAAACATTACAACAATAGATACAAAGAATTCTAAATACAATATTACAAGGTTGGATTAGACACAAAAGAATACAAGAACTAAATATCCACAAAGTTACAATTGAAAGATACAACAATGAAGATACAAGATATATAAATGATACAAGCAGGATGACTAACCAAATACTAATTTGTTAAGAGACTTAATGTGAAAGTGAAAGATATGTACTCAAAGGAAATACAACCATAACACACAAGACAACTTACCCAAACAAGAGTCCCTCCAAGGGATGCACAACTCAAGGGGAAACCTTCAATGGCATACACAACAACAAGCTCCAACAAAGAAGAAGCCTCCAGGGGATGCACAACTTCAATGAGGGAGTCCAATCATATTAAATATTAACTCAAGTCTAAAATTAAGCATGGACAAGAGGCCTCCAGGGGCTAAAGCACAACTTTCCAACTACTTAGTCCACTTCACAATGCTTGAAAGTAAATTTCATGAAAGATAAAGATTTAAGAGCTTGCAATGTATACTAAAGCATAAACCATAAATATATGTTCAACAATATGCCCAAGGTTGAGTGGATTAAATTTAATATTATTAGGTTTGTTAAGTTAGAAGTGAATCCTAGACTAAGTG
>SNQJ01S0090805.1:0-10843 GCA_010110895.2 Picea sitchensis
TTAAAAATAGATAAAAATTTACCACCAGTAATTTTTAGACCTAGACTTTATTTTTCTAGGTTGGGCAACATTTTATTAGGGGAAGAGTTTGAAATCTTCCTTAACACGTGATTCATCCTAAAGCCATCTAGGTTTATCCAATTATTAAATCACAACGCGATGTTCCCTTCAGGATGCACTAGGTGCTCCAAGGGTGTCACTCGCTTCTTTCTGTTTCTCTTGCACGACGTGCCCTTCAGGATGCACCACGTGCTCCAAGGGTGCCACTCACCTCTTGAATGACTTGGTAGACATCAAAAACCCCCGGAGCCAATACTCTGCAGGTGATCTTGTGGGAGACTAAGGGCCTCTGAGGAATAAGGCACCTGCCTTATTCCACGCCCCTTAGAATCATCACGAGCAACTGCCGCAGTCGCCCCTCACAGTATCGTGGGTCTTCTCGAACTAGGTAATCGTTAACCTATAGTTCGAGCCATGGCAGGAGTGCTAGTAGGTTGTGGCAAGGTTGTTGTCCACACCTCTCCCTCAACATCTCTAGTAGTCATGCGTGACCCCTCTACTCCACATGTAAGTCTATACGGAAAGATATCATCAGCCTGCATCATCAACGAATCATGTCAGAAATATTTCCATATCATATCATCTAATCAGATGCACCAATATCACATAAAAAAAAATCAAACCCCAATGATTCACTCCCCAACTCGATCTAGAGTCCAAGGGGTTCCATCGATGCCTATGCATCCTCGAGGTCCAAAATCCTGCACACTCAGTGAAATCGAGTCAATAGCACCTGTCTATGTCAATGCAGCCAAATAACATGTCATCACTTTATAATGCCTCATAATCATAAATCAAATACCCAAAAGTATATTAATCTGGATCACTTGCGAGCAAGTGTCCTCAAAGAATAAGTTTGTTCAATGCGCGCAAGAGTGGGATGTTACACTTCCACTCGTTGTAATAACACTTTACTAATAATATCATATATATACCAATATCTCCATTCTAATTATTAAATTGATTTATATTTAAAATTTGAAACTATTTAGGATCTCCATTTTAATAATTAAGTTGAGTTTCATGTAGACTTGTTTAGAAGTGTTAATCATTAGAATTAAATTGTAATTAATAGATATTTTCTCTAACAAAGTTAAGGAAATTAATCCACCCTTGTTTAAAGTCAAGTGAATTAAATTGTAATTAATAGATCTCTTCTCTAACAAAGTTAATGAAATTAATACAGCATTGCCTAAAGTCAAGTGAAGACCCTTACAAAAATGTGGGTTTATGTGAATAGTACTAAACCATAGCTTGAAAATCATTTTCCTAATGTAATTCCCTTTCATACATGTTATCTGAGTTGTATAAGGGGGATGTGTTGTTCCTTGGCATGTCTAAAACACAATGCTTGAATGCATACCTCCTCCTTTCAATTCCATATTGGTTACCTTCTTCCAAAATCAAACATAAGTTTTCTGGAAGTCAATTGGCAGATCATGAAAATTTTATCATTTTAGTGCAGTTCATACCGACATAGGCTTTGCATGGTTTAAAGTGTTTTCTACTACCATAATATATTCTCAAATAAGTTTTGCATGGTTTAACATATTGTCTACTATCATATATTCTTAAATAGATATGCAATGATACAATCTTGTATGTTTGGCAGTTCACTTTTTTCTTGTCCATCTATTGAGTTTGCATATTCTTAAATATATAAACAACAACACATTCTTGTATTATTGAATTTGCATATTCTCCAATAGATAAATAACAACACATTCTTGTATAATTTCTTTTTAATTTTTTCTTTTCATTTATTTAGAAGATCTCATATGCCTATCTTTCCTTTAATTTTTCCTTTAGTTATTTTTATTAGTTAAGTGCATCTATGTACCCAATTTATTTAACATCTCATATGCCTATCTTTCCTTTAGTTTTTCCTTTATTTATTTTTATTAGTTAAGTGTATCTATTTAACCAATTTATTTAACAGATCTCATATGTCTATCTTTCCTTTAGTTTTTTTTATTAGTTTTAAGTGCATCTATGTAACCAATTTATTTAACAGATCTCATATGCATATCTTTCCTTTAGTTTTTCCTTTAGTTTTTTTATTAGTTAAGTGCATCTATGATCTCATATGCCTATCTTTCCTTTAGTTTTTCCTTTACTTGTTTTTATTAGTTAAGTGCATCTATGTAACCAACAAAATCATTAGTAACTAGAAAAAAAATAAATCTTTTAATATAAAATTAATCTGCTAAAATTATTCGATGATATGTCAATAGAATCATATTTTTTACAGTCCACGATGAACATAAAATGAAACATTTAAATTAATACATAGCGGAAAAATATTTAAGAGTTTGATGCTTAATTGAATGCATTGTAAAAAGGAGAATATACAAAACATTAGTTTATTACTAGTTAACTTTGCCACTTTTTTTCCATCAACTTTGAGAAATCAAATATGAGACAATAAATTGATATTTTGAATTCCAAAATTATGATAGATCACTTCATACATGAAATTCAAACCTGCAAAAAAAACAGAATTCAAAAATTAAAAATTTAGAATTCAAACATGCGAAATAATACATAATTCAAAAAATGTGATTAAAACAAAATTGGCATACATACCAAAAGAGTTAAGTGTCATCCTCCAACATACTCTTTCCCACAAAATATATTGTAAACATATTTTCCACCAAATATAATTTAGACATATGTAACAATAAAAAACATAATAAAAAAGCAAATAACACATATTAGCATATATACTGTAACTAAATATTAAATAAACAATAAGAAATAATAACATAACCAACCACAGTTAAACATATTTAAGATCTAGTTACTCTCCAATTAAGAGTACATGATTTAAACAATTTGTAAATCTTATCTAAAATCTTAAAAAAAATTAAAGAGAAAAATTATGTTCATGGTAAAAAAAAAATTCAATTAGAGTTAGATAATAATTTGAAAATAAATATAGAACTGTGTATGAAGAAACTTCAAAAATCTCCATATTAAGTCATTCTTCCAATGAAATACTTATCTCCTTATGGATAAACTCCCAAATCCTTCAGGTGAAATTCTCCTTGTGGATAAGGTCCCAAATCCTTCAGGTTAAATTCTCATCCCAGATGATGTTATTGTGTTCTTGGTAAAACAAATTGTGAGTTGGAGTTAGATAATAATATGAAAATAAATATAAAACTGTGTATGAAGAAAATTCACAAATCTCCATATTAAGTCATAGAACTTCCAATGAAATACTTATATCCTTGTGGATAAAGTCCAAAATCCTTCAGGTGAAATTATCCTTGTGGATAATGTCCCAAATCCTTCATAAATTCTCATCCCAGGTGATGTTATTTGATCATATTTAAACAACAATAAAATACTAATCTCCTCAGCAGTTAAATACTTCTCTCTTTTTCTGTAGTGGTCATATAAGCAAATTCCATGATGCCCTTTCAATCTAAACGACTCATAGATCTTCATATTAAGCCATTCTTCCAAAAAACTACTTATTATCTAAAAAAGTTCACAAATCTCCATTTTAAAAACCATTCTTCCGGAAAATACGTATCTCCTCTTTCTTCGATGGAATAGATGTTCTCATATAATCTTGCATGTACATGAAGAAAACACAAATCTGCACATGTATATTAAGTCATTCTTCAAAAACCATTTAAATGGGATGTATTCATATTAGATATAATGAAATGTTCTTTGAAATTATGTGTGAGCTAGCTCACATATACAATATGTGTGAGATTATTTGTAAATCTAATTGAATGTTGGTTTTTGTGATTAGTAACCAATTTAGTTAAGAGTTTGAAAATACCCTGGAAAGAAGGAATTCACTTCGTTGTATGTAGAAAACAAAAAAAATTCCATACTACGCCATTCTTGGACAAGAAAGCAAGGAATGGAATCAAGGAAAATTTAAAAACTTTCTCTTTTCTGATGTGGGATAGACTTTGTTCTCAAATATTCAAATGTTCAAGTTCAAAATTAGGTCTTCATCATAATCTAACCTTAAATAAGTTTGAATGTACACCATTTAAGACAACGATAAACTTATCTATGGGTCTTATATATTTCAAAATAATTGATCCAAGCGTTGAATAGGAAAGGCTAAACTAAAAATTTGAGAAAACAATAATTTGATAAAAGTTAAAAACATACATTTATGAATCATCCTGAATGGACGCATCCTTCCCAAATCTGGGTGCTTCCTCCACTTCCTCCTCAATCCCAATCTCCCTCCCAAGCACACTCTCAAGTACTCTCTTCTCCACATTAGCCTATATAACACATTTCAAATTTGAAAATTTGAAAAATTACATTTAAATGATTATAACTGCAAGATACCAGATCTAATAAATATGAAGAACAGAAATAAAATGCTAGGAATGGCAGAATAATAGTAATATAACCAGCATAATCATCCACAATATCACAGAAATAATATGAGAACAACAACTGAAATAGCACTTTGATTCAGAAAGCAATGTTCACGGGCCTCTTCGAGGGGGCAACCTCCAATCGAGCAGCGCTCTGTTACAATAATCTTCAAGCTAGGGTTTTCATACCCTAGACCCTTATTTATACTAAATATGTCTATTAAGAGAAGCATCTAGAGGAAGATCCTTCTAGAAGCGAAAGTTTCTATTAGGTCTTCTTACATCCACCTTACTCTATTTTATCGAAAGGCCTTATTAATATTGACCTTTATTACATCCGAATACATTGATCTACCTATGTGCGGATTAGGACCTTAACATGTCTGCCCCCTTAAAAACAGCCTTGTCCTCAAGGCTTGAGATGTGGAAACTGCTGCAGAATGGTAGATTGTTCCCAAGTGGCATCTGCTGGAGTCGTATCTTTCCACTATACTAGCACTTCCTTGATGGTTCTCTAACGTAGGCGATGCTCAGGCTGGTCCAAAACTTCTTCTGGCTGTAGCCAAATGGATCCTTCTTTAGCTAACTCTGGAAGGTTGGTTTGAATTTGGCACCTGGTTCCAATCACCTTCTTCAAGCATGAAACATGAAAAACAGGATGTAGCTTTGACTGACTGGGAAGAGTTAACTGATATGCGACTTGTCCCACACACTTGAGAACTGTGTAAGGGCCATAAAATTTGGGTGCTAGCTTCTGACAATGCTCGACCTTGAGGGAAGTTTGCTTATATGGTTGCAGTCTTAGAAACACCTGATCCCCTTCTGCAAATTGACGTTCGGAGTGACCTTAATCTGCTTGCTGCTTCATTCTATTCTGTGCCATGACCAAGTTCTCTTTAAGGGTACGAAGGATATCCTCTCGGATTGTAAGTGTTTGGTCAACAGCCTGGACCTTCGAGGTACCCGGTAAGTATGAGAGAACTGAAGGTGGCTTCTGTCCATATACAACTTCAAAAGGAGTCATGCGAGTGGCTGTATGGTATGTAGTGTTGTACCACCATTTAGCGAGGGGTAACCATTGAGCCCACTAGTGTTGTTTTTCAGAGTCAAAGCACCTCATCCACTAGTGTTGTTTTTCAGAGTCAAAGCACTCATATATGTTTCCAAACACTTGTTGACAACTTCGCTTTGGATCATCCATCTAGGGATGATAAGATGAGATGACAATTGTGCCTTGTAGCTAAATAGTTCTTGCCAAAAATTGCTTGTGAAATTTGGTTCTCGACCAAACAATAGAGTGCGCATGCCATGAAGCTGGAAGACTTGGTCCATGAAAAAAAATATGAGCCATGATGGATGCAGTAAATGGGTGTTAAAGAGCGCAAAAATGAGACATTTGGAAAGGTGATCCACTACCACCATTAAGGATCGATGAGCCCATTATGACTGATTTATTCCCCGATTTGGGTAAGCCTGTAATAAATTCCATAGAGATATCCTTCCAAATAGCAGGGGGAATCGAAAGCGGTTGGAGGGTGCCTGGAGATTTGACTATTTCTCCCTTGTTACGTTGACACACCTCACATTCAGCGACAAAATTACGGATGTCTTGTTTCATACCATCCCAGGAAAAAATATGTTTGACTTGGTCATATGTTTTGGTGAACCCTGAGTGCCCCATTGTGGGTGTAGCATGAAGCTCAGAAAGTACCGTGGATTTGAGCTTGGATTGTTTTCTTAAATACAAGCGGCCTTTGTATCAAAGCTCATCCTGGAGCCAGGAGTACCTTATGGGAGACGAATCCTTGTTCTGCAGGTGCTGGATTAGATGCGAACTTTTGGGATCTTGAAGCCATTCTTGGTGCACAGCTTGGAGCCAATCGGGTACAATGAAGGAAAGAGAAAAAAGGGATCCTTCGTCTTCATATTTCCGGAACAGTGCATCCACCACGACATTGTCTTTTCCCTTCTTGTAAATGATATCATAATCATATCCAAAGAGCTTAGTCACCCATTTTTGTTTCTCCTGGGAGGAAATGCATTGTTCCAAAAAGTACGTGAGGCTTTGATGGGCGGTCTTAATTTGGAAGCATTGCCCCAAGAGATAAGGACGCCACGGCTCAACGGCATGTAGAATTGCCAACATTTCTTTTTCATAAATGGGTTTGCCCAGATTCCTTTCAGACAGTTGCTTGCTAGTGAAGGCCAAAGGTGGACCCTCTTGCATAAGGACAATGTCGATTCCTTTCCCTGAGGCATCACATTCCAACATGTTAGTGCTTTGTAATTTTCCTAAGGCTGCGGAGGCAATCATAGAGGTAACCTCAAACCACTTGGAGTCTTGGATCTAGCCCTCCAAGACTCAGAGAGTGATATCTCTTTCTAAATTAACTTGGTATGGAATAGGATAGATGTTAGGCTAGCTATGAAAGTAGTGAAAGTATGGGGTTGGGGTTTTTAAATGGTTATTTTGGGACAACAAGGAGGGCCATTAGGCAAATGGGGTCTGCACTTAAATGTGTGATTCACTCTCAGATCTAAACAAAAATATTACACAGGGCAAGGTAGCAGAAATGTTGGATCGAATTAAGTTTTGATGGTGTCGATTTGAGGAAGAACTAGGGGAGGAAAAAATCCAATCAAAGGAGCAGCTAATAATTCCTTAACTGATCTTTTTAGATGAATAACATAAAGATCATCAAAAGGACAAATGCAGAGTATTCACCAATAAATTATGTGCTGTAATTATCTTCTGACAATAAGAATTGAAAAACAAGTGGAAAGAGGACAGGAAAATACTTTAACAGAGAAAAAACGCCACCAATACATCCGCACAAGAATCCTGTAAAAAAATAATGTCCATCACTGATTGATCATTTAATAATTACAGAAAAAAAGGTTTTCTGGCCAAACACAGCCCACAGTCCAGCAAGGAACCTCATAGGTCGAACCCTGCTTACATCCTTTACATGTGCATAAAAAGGAAAAGATCCTATCAGTCCTAAAAAACTCGAACTCTACCCCTGCTTTCCAAAAATAGAAATCAATTACAATGATTGACACCTGTTACAGATGGTTTCCTAAACATAAAGGTTGATTATGACACATGCAAAAATTCTCCTGATTTCTAGAGGGTTGTTTCAACAAAGTCCTTTCCCATTCGAATGGTAGACAACACATTAACAGGTGGAGAAATAGCATTCCCCTTGATTGGTCTTCAAAATATATCCAATAACTGTCGAGAAGATGATAAGGCATTTGGAAACCCTATTGTGATGAATGGAAAATTTTTACCAAGAATTAAAAGAGCCACTTAACTATTTTTCTTTAATACCCGCCTCAAATCCTGGATCTGCTTCATTAGTTCTGGTTGATCTGGTGTTTTGTCTGCCAGTTGTATTTAAAAACGCCTCAAGACAAGGATACTCTGCCACCTCTGTCTAACTGTTGCCTCGGATTTTGAAAATACTGCCAGCTCTCTTCTGCTTAGATTTGGAGTCAAGAAGCCACCTGTGTGTCTGCAATTAATTTGCCTAACTGTTCTGTATGGATCTGCTGATATCTATGTCACTCAAATATCTAGATCTAATAGTGAAAATCTAATATATGTTTTGAAATGTGGAAACATGGCTGGAAAATTCCATCATTGTCTGTCACTACTTCACCACTGGTATTTTGAAAAATTGACTGCATCAGCATTTTGGACACACTCGAAAGAAAATTGGGTAGACAGACTTTTGGCTGCTACATCAGAAGCTGCAGCCAGACCCTGAAGAATTTTCATGACCTCCACAGTATCATCTAGATAATACTTTGCTTTACTTGGTTTCTGGTAAACTGTACATGAAAATACTTCGACTATAGAGGCCATAGATGGTTGTGCCATGGCACCTGCAATAATGGCAAACATATCTTCATCAGATCTGTCATCTCCTATGCACAAAACAAAATTGGGCGGCTTTCCTCTTTCAACCATTGTCAACAGAAGTTGTTGTGTTACCAAACCCTTACTAACACCCTGGGGTTTAACTTCAACAATATGTTGGCCACTTTTGACTTCCATAGGCTCATTTTCAAGAACACTCTCCATATGATCTAAAAGCTCCTTGGATTGGCAT
Source organism: Picea sitchensis (assembly GCA_010110895.2). Classification (NCBI taxonomy): domain Eukaryota; kingdom Viridiplantae; phylum Streptophyta; class Pinopsida; order Pinales; family Pinaceae; genus Picea; species Picea sitchensis. The sequence goes on from SNQJ01S0090805.1 coordinate 8,540, forward strand.
AATCCAAAATTAGGATCAACATCCTGATGATGCCAAACCAGAGCGCTTTCTTTAGCTTCTATGGCAGATCCATCAGTAGTCTCAGTATATAATTTCATAATGGGCTCTGTTGTTTTCTTCCAGTCAAAGTCTGCAGTGGGTAGGGTTGTTTCCCATTCTGTATCTTAGCTCCACCTGATGAAATAGCCATGCTCTTCTGCAATCCCTAATTTAGGTCAAAGTGAGAACCATTCACTGAGAGATTTATGACCTCTTCCACTCACAATAAAAACAACATTTTTAGGGTCATTGCATAAGCTGTTTACAACAGATATTACTTGTGGATTGGGTGTTTTGTTGTCAGATTTTTCGGTCATCACCTTCTTAGCTTCCTCAGCATTGTGAATTTCCTTGACACTGCCGCACATCCATAGTTTCAATAGATTCTCTGTCGCCTTGTATCTCTGTTTGCTCTCGCTCTGAGTAAATCAACACATCTTCATAACCATTTGAAGAAATAATACTGATGGCTACAGCCTCATTCCTCTAACTGTTTTTAGAATTAATGAAATTAACACCAGCCTGACAAACAATACTCCAGGCTGAGCCATTATCACCGTTAAACAGGTGGCATGCAAAACTGTTGATTTGCCTCCCATATTTGGTCCCTGCAATCGCACTTATGTAATAGTTTTTCTCCCATTGTTTCATGATCCATTCCTTGTGAAGAAAACACTGAGAAAGCTCATAAACTTGTGCAGTGAATCCAGTTCCCACATCCATAATGAGAGCCCACATATTTGAGCAAGCTGCTACACTTCTTATAGAAAGACCATCTTCATTTCCTTTCTCAACATGTTGTGCAAGTCTTGTATCAGCCACATTATAGTGATATCACGATTTGTTGCAACAACCAATATCGGTGCCATATCATTTTCTAGATCATGGTTCAAAAATGAGAAGCATTTGATGTCAAGCATATGGACTTCATCAATAAAAAGCACACCTGGTACAATTTCATCTTTGCCTTCTTCCCTCGATTCAACAACTTTACTGTCAATCTGATATACAAAACTGGCCTTGGTCTCTGTTCCCCTTTGACTCGCGCATTGTGGTTTTAGGTGCATGGAGCTACAGCATTGGAGCTTGGCTTTCGGGCCACCTTTTTAATGAGATTTTTGATAAAATTGACACCTGCGAGTTACCCTGGCATCTGGCAATCTGTGTTTTATATTTTTAAAGTTTTGGGAATTAATCCCACATGCATATGGTAAACTAAAATTTTGGCATTTATATGAGCCAATAGTCACATGTTCTCTCGATGAAGTGAGCCCGAGGCTGTGGTTTGGAGTTTGGCTTTGGCACTGGCTTGTGTGTTAGTTGTTGGTGTATGAAATGGCGCTTACCCTCGGTGTTGAGTATTCAGAGGTTGGCCCTAGGCCAATATAATTTTTTGGAAAAATATTTGTCAAAATATTTATATTTTGATAAACAAGACAAAAACTCTGCATAAAGGGCGAGGGGCCAATTTTGGCTCAAAAGACCAAATTTTGGCTAATAAACCAAATTTGTATTTGCCCACAAGAATTAAATTTTTCCATTTCAAACCAATTCGAAATTTTTTTCTACAAATGCACCGGAACTCGCTTTGAAGATCGTGCGTAGGTACTCATTTTATGCTTGGTCAGTGCTAAGCGCTTTCTTCCGCCTTCACCATGCGTCATGAGCAAAAGCATAATGCCTGAAATAGATAGATAGAGTCAAAATACCGATTCCCCTATTATATAGGGTTCTAACACAACACAAAGGTCTTTTTGAAATCGGGAAGGGCCAGAACCGGAGTGGTGCACATGGCCATCTTCAAGGTTTGAAAAGCTTGAGAAGCTGCTGGATTCCAAGTGAAAGAGTTCTTTTTGAGGAGAGTCGTGAGAGGTGTTGCAATCTTTCCATAGTTATTAACGAACTTGCGATAATACCCTATGAGGCCCAAAAATCCACGCAAGCTTTTGAGCATATTTGGGTGCGGCCAGTCGTGCATAACTTCAATATTTTTCGGGTCCACCCTGACGCCATCCTTTCCCACCAGATGACCTAAGTATTCTACTTCTGAGGCACCAAAAGCACATTTTCATTGTTTCAAGAAAAGTTGGTGCTGAGAGAGTAGGCGGAGAACTTGATCCACATGAATAATATTTGTTTGTCTAGGTTTTTCTATAGATGAGGATATCATCAAAGAAAACTAAGACAAAATGATGGAGAAAAGGGTGGAAGACATGGTTCATGAGGCTCTGGAAGGTGGAGGGGGCATTACACAAGCCAAAGGGC
>SNQJ01S0090805.1:13449-32715 GCA_010110895.2 Picea sitchensis
TGGGGTCCAACAGTAATACTCGGCCCAATATCTCAGGGCACTAACTAAGGAGGATAGACCATACCCTTAGCCGTACTACCCGACTACCCAGGTACTAGAGAGTATCTTCCCGAGTGTTGTTCTCGGTGACACTATAGCAGTCTAGCGGTCGATAGGTTTATCTAAAGAGGGCCTCAGGAAATCTAGGCCTATCCGTACACAGGTGTTGTCTAATGCGCTACCACTTGAAGGGGTACCAACAAGGGTTACAAGAGTGGCCAACGGATGTGCGCTTAAGAACCACTTGTATTTTCTGCATATATAAATCCCTCAACCACGGGTTTATGCGCATAATGACAGATCTCTATGGCTTAAAGACGTTGGAATACGTCTCTACCCTGAAAAAAATACCCACAATTTATGCCAAGGAAAGTGCTCTGATACCACTTGCAAGATACCAGATGTAATAAATACGCAAAACATAAATAAATTGCTAGGAATGGCAGAATAACAGTAAGATAACCATCATAATCATCCACAATAACACATAAATAATATGAGAACAACAACTGAAATAGCACTTTGATTCAGAAAGCAATGTTCATAGGCCTCTTCAAGGGGGAAACCTCCAGTTGAGCAGCGCTCTGTTACAATAATCTTCAAGCTAGGGTTTTCATACCCTCGACCCTTATTTATACTAAATATATATATTAAGAGAAGCATCTATAGGAAGATCCTTCTAGAAGTGGAAGCTTCTATTAGGTCTTCTTACATCCGCCTTATTCTATTTTATTGAAAGGCCTTATTAATATTGACCTTTATTACATCCGAATACATTGATATACCTATGTGTGGGTTAGGACCTTAACAATAACACATTAAATTTAAATGATTTTAAGACATTAAATGATACCTATGAACTCCAAACCTCTTCAAACTCTCCCAATGAGAATTGAGACAAGCCTTCCCAAGTAGTAAGAGATGGAATAGGGATCTATGAACAACACAACTAAGAACTAAATCTAGGATTCAATGTGTTCACAATTATACAAAATTATAAATGTTGTTGATCTCTTTTCAAAAGAGTGGAGATTGAACAAATATTAAAAAACACATACCTGATTCAACCCATCCAAATTTAACTTGTCAAATCAAGTCCCCTACGTACTGGAGATTCATTTAACATATCTCCAAACTGCAATTAATGGCAAGAACAACTCGATTATTTCTATAGATACAATTATATCTAAATCTAGAATTATAATTAAACTATCATAAAATGCGTCAAAAATTTCCTAACTAGAACACATACCAATCTATGGTTCGGGTCATCATTCTGAATGACCTTCTTCCAACCATCCTGGAAAAAAATTGCATACTCCAAAACATCTTCCGTTAACATTCTATCTAACTCTGCATCTGTTTTATAAACAAATGCATCCCGAGAATTGGCTTCCACTCACTGATGGTTCATGCCAACATCAACACCATAAAAAATAGCTTCCAAATTTTCCCTGATTGAATTCCTGGCCTCTTTGCCAATCTCTTACATAGCCTTCAATTCTTAAAGTGAAGCAAATGTCCCTGTTGGGTGAGGTACTAAAGGTTGTGGAGGCCTCAGCAATGACACACTTCGATATTCTCCTTTGCGATCATATGTACGTCATTTACCAATCCCATAATATTTGCATGGTAAACTAGTATAATCAGGGTGCATGTGCAAGAAAAACTCTACAAAACCATTTCTTGGAAAATAGTGTGGAACCTCATCGTTCCATGACAATTTCCCATATGCCGCCAAAAATATGTTATACAAATGTCCTGCAATGTCAGGGTGCTTAAAATATTTCACCTTCAACATCTTTCGCTTTGGTCCCTCTTTGAAATTGAACATCAAAATGGCATCTTCTTTTGAAACTCTATTTTTTACTGCCTCCCATTTATCAGGGCCCATCACCTCTTACTTTTGCCGCCTCATTAGATCGAAAAAACTGTTAGTGGTTGGCCCTATCTTCTGATATGCATGCATAAAGTTTTCCAATGAATGGAAAATAATTTGCAAGCTTTGTTTACTCTCCTGAGAGAATTCGAAGACCACCAAATCATTTTCCAACCTCCTTTTAATACCTGAGCATCTCTCAAGCATCATTTCTTTAGTATTCCCTTCCCAGGGATGTTCATCGCCAACATCCGAACGATAGGTGGACGTAGGCATGTAATCTTATGTTTCTTGATAACACGGCCTCCTAAATCCACCTTCACCCTATGCACCGACATTTGAATCCTTGTGACAACCACTCTTTGTTTCATTGTCATACCTTGCTCTAAACTTATTGTATACACACACATTTGAAAGTAACTTCAATATTTAACCTCACATAAATTTAAATACAAAAAAATACAACAAAAATAAACAAAATCAAAGAAAATTACCAGAAAAATTATCTGGTCCAGAGGTATTCCCTACATTCTCAGGTGTAGGAGTATCAATGCACAACCTATCTAATAAGGTTGCATCCATAGCACTTTATTGAGCAGGTTCTACAGTTGATCTATTCACAGACTCATTTGAAAATCTCCTCTGACGAGATTTTTGTTGGTCAATCGGAGTCTCAGTCGAAGAAGGAGTTCTTATTCTTCCTTCTTGGGATAACCTAGAGAGTTTGCGAGGAATGTTTGGATAATCCCATGTCGACATCTCTCCTCAATATCTATCCACAATGCAGAGTTTATCAATAAAAATGCACAGATGTACCCAAGTTCAAGCAATTAAAAACGCAGAGAAAAATTGAAGTTTTAATCAATCAAGCCACAAATGTACTCGTTCATAAGAAGATGCAAATACTAAACATTCAGCCATGAATCAATCAACTCAAAGATAAGTAAGGGATAGACAGAAAGGAAAATTATTATCCTTCACTCATGATCCATGCACAGAAAAGAAGGGCATTTGAATCTATAGGTCTTTAAACACCGAAGTGACGACGATCGATTTGGCTCCTAGCTGACTGCTCAGGCATGAACTCATGACTAAAGGGATAAGGGACAGAAGATAAAACCACAATATTTTTATAATAATCAATAAAACCCACTCATAGAGGTCATTGAAATCAAAATAAATCTTGATTTACTAAGTCATTTCCACATAAGAAATCTTTCTTTACTAATTGGTGCACTCTTCTATGATCACAGATTGGATAATGTTATATTATATAACACATGAACTGTGCAAATGTTATATTATATAGTTGGGTCACTTGAAAGATTTAAGGACAAATTGTTGGATATTTGTGGATATGGTTAAACTAAATACATAACTGTGAAATACTTTACGGTCACCTAAAGTTATATAAAGGGACCTAATTGTACTATAAACTAAGGGATTTCTACATTGAGTGGATAACTACCCAAAATTAACTCAATAACATGTGCATATTCTTTGAACATGGTTCAATCCACTAAGACCACATATATATTCCTTATAACATTTCTTTAATATTCATTATAAGTTCCCTATTATTGGATCCACTAAAAAAATGTATTAGAGAATTTCTTTAAGATTCCTTAAAAAATCCCTATGGTTGGATTCACAAATACCACATATAATGAAATCCATTAGAATCCCCAAAACAAAGAGTTTAATCTTCATAACCTCACACACCCACTAATAACATAAGAAATCTTTAGTAAGTGGTGCCCAACAACTTGTTATGCCTTTAATCTTGGCACATAAGAAATCTTGCTTTACTCAGTGGTGCACTCTTATCTGATCACAGATTGGATAATGTTATATTATATAACATATGAACTGTGCAAATGTTATATTATATAGTTGGATCACTTGAGAGATTTAAGGACAAATTGTTGGATATTTCTGGATATGGTTGAACTAAATACATAACTGTGAAATACTTTATGGTCAGCTAATGTTATATAAAGGGACCTAATTGTACTATAAACTAAGAGATTTCTACATTGAGTGGATAACTATCCAAAATTAACTCAATAACATGTGCATATTCTTTGAACATGGTTCAATCCATTAAGACCACATATATATTCCTTATAACATTTCTTTAATATTCATTAAAAGTTCCCTATGGTTGGATCCACTAAAACAATGTATTAGAACATTTCTTTAAGATTCCTTAAAAAATCCCTATGGTTGGATCCCCAAAGACCACATATAATGCAATGCATTAGAATCTCCAAAACAAGGATTTTAATCAGCATTACCTCACCCACTAATAACATAAGAAATCTTTAGTAAGTGGTGCACATAAACTTGTTATGCCTTTAATCTTGGCACATAAGAAATCTTGCTTTACTAAGTGGTGCACTCTTATCTGATCACATATTGGATAATGTTATAATATATAGCATATGAACTGTGAAAATGTTATATTATATAGTTGGATCACTTGAGAGATTTAAGGAAAAATTGGTGGATAGTTGTGGATATGGTTGAACTAAATACATAACTGTGCAATACTTTATGGTGACCTAAAGTTATATAAAGGGACCTAATTGTACTATAAACTAAGGGATTTTTACATTGAGTGGATAACTACCCAAAATTAACTCAATAACATGTGCATATTCTTTGCACATGGTTCAATACACTAAGACCACATATATATTCAGTATAGCATTTATTTAAGATTCATTAAAAGTTCCCTATGGTTGGATCCACTAAAAAAATGTATTAGAACATTTCTTTCAAATTCCTTAAAACTTTCCTATGGCTGGATCCACAAAGACCAAATATAATGCAATGCATTAGATAACCCAAAACAAAGAGTTTAATCTTCATAACCTCACACACCCACTAATAACATATGACATCTTTAGTAAGTGGTGCACAACAACTTGTTATGACTTTAATCTTGGCACATAAGAAATATTGCTTTACTAAGTCGTGCACTCTTATCTGATCACAAATTGGATAATGGTATATTATATAACATATGAACTGTGCAAATGTTATATTATATAGTTGGATCACTTGAGAGATTTAAGGACAAATTGTTGGATAGTTGTGGATATGGTTGAACTAAATACATAACTGTGAAATACTTTATGGTCACCTAAAGTTATATAAAGGGACCTAATTGTACTATAAACTAAGGGATTTCTAGATTGAGTGGATAACTACCCAAAGTTAACTCTATAGCATGTGCATATTCTTTGAACATGGTTCAATCCACTAAGACCACATATATATTCCTTATAACATTTCTTTAAGATTCATTAAAAGACCACATATAATGCAATGCATTAGAATCCCCAAAACAAAGAGCTTAATCTTCATAACCTCACACACCCACTAATAACATCAACATGGGATGGGTATGAGGGTTGTTCATATTTCTAATATAAATTTCGACGAGGTGGAGCAAATGTAATATTTGTGAGGCTTAGTTGGAGTTAGAAATCTAGATAAACTATAGTCATATAAGGTGGAAATTCACGGTGATTGAGAGTAATCATGACAATAATTTCAAATGCAAGTGCATCATAACCTATTGTAAACATATTAATGTTAGTTTTAATGGGATATATATTAAAAAGAAGATGATCTTTAGTGATTCATAATTGTCACAAAATTTATGGTGGTAATGAAGCCTATTTCTACAAATAGTAATGTGAGTTTTAATGACGTATATATTTTGAAGAAGATGAAATTGAGTGAGTCTTAATTGTCACAAAATTAATGGCTCTAAAGGGTAATGTATATAGATATCCACACTCCCCTCGCATTGTGGGAGGGTCGTGCTATCCACACTCCCCTAGATGTGTGATGACTAATACTAGATGTCTACTAGAGATATTAGATCGAAAGGTTTGAAGATTTCACATTTGGATTATATGTAGAGTTAGTTCAATATAGTCAAAACTACAACATATTTCAACAAAGGAAGGGATGGAAGATGTGAGATGGAATTAAGGGTTTAAAGGGAGCCCTATGATTCTAATTCAATTGAGGATCACATTTGGGATTCGATATGTCATTCCTTGTTTCCTCACATAGTTCCTACCATGTTTAAATTATAATAATTCAATTTTAAATATGGATGAATGTTGAATTAATATTATTTCTTTAATGAGGATTATTTGAAGTTTGATTTACTTTATTTATTTGTATGCATGATTAGTTGCTAATATTTTAAAAACTACATTAGGAACATCGCTTGTTATTATCATCTACACGTGGGATATGTGTGTGCCATCTATGCCTAAATATCCAAGACACATACAATATTATGGTTCAATAAACACATTAGTTTCTAATTGTTGCTGGGAAATAATACCCTACGGACTAGCAAACTAGGGTTAGGCTTGCATGCAGATTTTGACCGTAAAGAAATGACCTTTTAACCTACCACCCAAAACTTAAACCCCTCTTTTACGATACATGCATGGAAAGGAACTACTAACCTTTTTACTGATGTTTGGTGTAGATCCTCCGTTGCGCTTTTGACCGCTTGCTTGCGCTGCTCCTTCCAAAGTAATCCTGCAATCAAAACAAACAACTACGCATGCATGCTACTTTTCTAATTGAGGGTTAGAAATTAAGCATAAATTACACAAACCACATATAACTCATCCATTGGGACAGGAAAAGTATTCTTTTATTATCTTCAAAATGAATCAACTTACAATAAAAAGTCGAGACCGGCCACCGCTCCTTGATCCTGATCCTGGGCTCCTCCTCTTCTTTTGTCCTCCAACTGCTTTGCATTAATTCTCCTTAGGCTTGAGGAAAGGCTAAAGGGTTGGGACAATGGATTCGGCAAATGGGCAGAGTTTCTTCACTATAATTTTTCCTCTCCAAATAGTACCACTACCCCTTCTTTTATAGGCTAGAAGGAGCTAGGGTTTTGGATGAACTCTCGGCCATGCATGGCTGGGAGTTTCAATTAACTGACCCATAGATTTTTGTCCCATCGGCAACTTTCCTATTTTTGTGTTTTTTTAGGTAAACGCAGGTTGTATAAGGTCTGCCATCATTCACACGCGTGCAGTAGTGGGTTAAGGCGCGTGTACCTTGACCCAAGAGGATTTTCAAGAGTTTGTTCAGCATAGTTTTGGCAAGGAAGGGATATGAGTTGGCCTGATGCCAGGTAAGCATNTACCAATCAAATACATTGTAGATCCATGTCAAATAACTATAAAGAGTAGCCGCGAACAATACACAGCGGAGCTACATCTTGAAATCAGAAAGATATACATATAGAGTATCCATCTCCCAGAAGATGATTCGGCCTAATGGTTGTACTTCAGAGCTCGAGAAACAACTTCAAAGTCTTCTAAAACTCGGGTAGGATTGTAATATGAGTGTATGACTGCACTACCCAGAGGTCTTCAACGGCTCGTCGGTTATGGACTTGATAATCTTGATGATCGGACTGAAGGCTGCAGTGATTTCGAACAAGGACTTGATTGGACGTTCAGGATGGTCGGGTATGCGGACAAGAGACATATTGTAGAGGGGCCAACTCAGGCTTACTGACAAACTTCCCTTGGATAATAGCACGACAAGTGATAAGACTCAGGCAGCATATATGTTAATCATAAGTCTACGAAGTAGGAGGCAATGCAAACTCTCCATGTGTTTGGAAGAGTAACCAAACGGTGGAGGACACAACTCTATATAGCGAGAAAAAGCTTCCTAAGGTCGTACTATATCCCATAGTTTGATAATCAAACAGATAGATGTGATTTATCCAAGGGTGACTCATGATGCTTCCAATAAATAAAATACCTTTCCCATCCTCTTTTTGGGGTATATTTGATTTTTTTGTTCTTTTTGATAATTTTTGAAAAGAATAAAGGAATATTATGTTACAATGGAGGAACGAGTACTGCAAACATACAAGCTCAAGGCATAAGGACAAGACTGATGTTCTGGAAAAATCATACTCGGGAAAAATCCTCCGACGGCCAAAGGTGTTAAGACGCATAAGCAAACCGTCACAAGGCTGATGGATAAGGTATGCAAATGCGGTTGATAGAACACACAATGGTAACGTCCTTTGATGTAAGTTTAACGAGCCCAGAGAAGGTAAGCTTGGTGGTTTTTCATATTTAGAGAGTCTGAAAAGGCATAGAAGGAAACTCCATTGGGGTGCCTTTTTCGACAATAGTCTAGTCGGTTCGAAAAACAGATAAACTAGCACCGACTAGACGTCAATTCAAAACCATTTTAACAAGTGTGACAAGGACAAGATCACTCCGCTATTTTTTCACTTTTAAGGAGTCTGAAAAAAGCTTAACTATAGACTTCGTCTGGAATATTCTTCTGGACCAATTTAACGAGTGTGAAAGAATAAGGTCACTCAACGATCTTTTCAATTTTAGGGAGTCTGAAAAGAGCTTAATTATGGACTCCATGGGGGTTTCTTTTTCGTAAATTTAGTCCCTCAGGCCCGAAAAAGGAATAAAATTATACCTGAGAATACTCTTCTAAAGAATAGGAATTTGATAGAGTATACCTTTGTTCGGACAGTTGACCGTCTGGACCGAAAAAGGGGTAAACTACCGCCGGACAGGCGTGACTTCAAATTTCAGTTTAACGAGCGTGAAAGGCCACAAGATCGCTCGGCAATCTTTTCATGTTTAAAGGGTCTGAAAAGGGCTTAAAAGAACACCCATTTAAGGAACGTTCTTCTGGACCAATTTAACGAGTGTGAAGAAACAAGGTCGCTCGGAAATATTTTCATTTTTAAGGAGTCTGAAAAGGGCTTAAAGAAGACTCCATAATGGTTACTTTTCTCAGTTAATCTGGACGAGATCAAAAATCATAAATGCAATCCCTCTAGATGTTGCTTTTGGATCTCAAAGCGAGCTTAAAAAACAACAAAGTTAGCTCATGATAGACTCTTTGTGGGTCGATGCCTAGCATCTTCTCGAGGGAGTTGTATGCTCTGACGAAAACATTGTCTATGACGCCAGGTGACGTAGTCGCACTCCTCGGAGCACGCCCACTCTCACAGGATCTTCTCTTCTTCTCGGCCCAAAAACCACCAAAGGTCTTCTATTTCCCTATCAGGAAATCTACACCCACAGTTCTCTTCTCGTGATCCCCCTTTCTTGAATTATCAGAGGATCAAAACTCGTGGCTTTGCAAGTTCTCTGTTGATCACTGGGTTCTCAAATCCCCGAGACCCAAGATATCAATCAATGCTGACCTCCTCTTCCCTCTATCGGGACATCGCTCTATCGCGACTTCTCTCCTCGCGATACCAAGCACGTGGTTTTCCAACCCACGATGCCCGAGACGCCGAAACTCGTGATCTCGCCACTCGCGACTTCACTACTCTCAAGGTCGAATAACTTCCACGTCGACTCCCGATGCCCGAGACGCCAAGACTCGCGATCTCACCACACGCGACTTCACTGCTCGCGAGGTCAATTAACTCCTATGTCAGCTCCCGATGCCCGAGACGCCGAAACTCACGATCTTCTTCTGATTCTTGGCACGTATCCGACCGAGTGATATAATGACCCACGATCCCTTGGACTCAGTCCTCAGATGTGGTCATAAGATCCTCGCACCTCCGTGAGAATCCAATGGCCCATAGAACTTCGTGAAATCTCCTCCAAAGATTTCGTCCGTCCATTCTCCCTTTAATGATCCTGTGAAATGACGAACCGTTCTTCCACAGAACTCGTCGCCCTACGCGCAAACCTACGGCGTTCTTTGCAACCTTCCGGGCACAAATTTCTTGCTTGTCCTTCAACGAATTTGAAGGCCTACTCCTCCTGAGATTTCTTGCGGTTTTCCAGGTCCTCCGAAAGAAACTCTTTGCACGCACTCCTTGCAACAAATCTTCAACCATGACTAAGTGTTGAAGCCTTTGACCCTACGCACTCTTGCAACAACAGTCTTTCAATCCCTTCACTCAGAATCGCAACTCTAAGACTTAGCTTGGCCTGCGCACTCCTTGCACGACACTGTGTCCCTGCACTTCTGAGATGAGAACAAAAGATAACTCTAATTGAACCCTTCTGTCAATGCACTCCTTGCGGACAATTCAACTGCACTCCTTGCAGGAATCCTCTGGCTCAACTAGAGAAACAATTGAAACTCATTCTCAGTTCCTCTCAGACTTCAACTCGACCATGAAATCACATACACAGCATATAAAAGAAAATGCATGACAGGAAGCAAACATTCATGAGCATAACATCAGTACACAGAGAAACAACACAAACCATGAATTTGAATCAAAGCTTTCTTCTATTAATTCAAATGCATGTACATGGGTGTTCTTCATACAATTCTCTGCATTCTCTTCTGCTTCAACCACTATGTTACAATGTACAAAGGAGGGTGTCTATATCCGTTTTCCCTCTTGGACTCTAAATCTATCAAATATAGAATTCAATTCCTATCTACTTGCATTAACTCTATTAAATGACGACTATCTACCTAAGGACGAGAGCTATCCCTTCACTCAGAATCACAACTCTGAGACTTAGCTTGGCCTACGCACTCCTTGCACGGCACTGTGTCCCTGCACTTCTGAGATGAGAACAAAAGATAACTCTAATTGAACCCTTCTGTCAACGCACTCCTTGCGGACAATTCAACTACACTCCTTGCAGGAATCCTCTGGCTCAATTAGAGAAACAATTGAAACTCATTCTCAGTTCCTCTCAGACTTCAACTCGACCATGAAATCACATACACAGCATATAAAAGCAAATGCATGACAGGAAGTAAACATTCATGAGCATAACATCAGTACACAGAGAAACAACACAAACCATGAATTTGAATCAAATCTTTCTTCTATTAATTCAAATGCATGTACATGGGTGTTCTTCATACAATTCTCTGCATGCTCTTCTGCTTCAACCACTATGTTACAATGTACAAAGGAGGGTGTTTATATCCATTTTCCCTCTTGGACTCTAAAGCTATCAAATCTAGAATTCAATTCCTATCTACTTGCATTAACTCTATTAAATGTCGACTATCAACCTAAGGACGAGAGCTATCCGCTCAAGGTCCATTACAATATACAAGTGCGCTTCATCTTAAATGACACATTTAAGGTCGCGCAACCACTTCCAAGTGTTTTCAAAATTTGTGCTGGCTTGCTTGATGAGTTGGCGATGCTCCTGTATCATACTCCTCAGCTTGAAAACTTTCATGGTCTCCTATCCATGAGCTCCTGCATGGTCCGTCCATGCTTCTGTATTATTGCTTCACTCTCCCAGGTGGCATATTCCACTGGATGGTTCTTCCACTTGACCAGATACTTGAAGTATTGCTTCTGCCTGGTCTTATTACCCACTCTTTGATCCAGTATGCACTCCATCTGCGGCTTCTCTGCAACTGGCAATTGTTTCATCCACTGGATCACTGGCTCCACAGTTCTAGTCTCTACTTTTCCAGTCCTGTATGGGTATAATTCTGCGATATTGAATATCGGAGATATCCCAATGCCATCTGACAACTCGATTTATTAAGCATTTTCTCCGAATTTTCTCAAGACCTTGCATGGCCTGATTTTCTTCATCTTCAGCTTATTGTATGTTCCCCTCGGGAACCTTTCTTTCCTCAAGTGTGCCAGAACTAGATCACCAACTTCAAACTAAAGTTGTCTCTGATGCTGATCTTCTCTATGCTTATATTCCTGGTTCGAATCCAGCAGTCGCAGCTTGACCCTGTGGTGAAGTTCTTTCATCACCTCAACGAATTCTTCTGCACTAATGTTGCTAGTCACAGTCTGTTCTGAATCTCGCAGTTCAGAAACTCCCCTTGGCTGCATCCCATATAAAACCTGAAATGGACTTTTGCCTATGCTCTGATTCACCGAATCATTGTATGCGAACTCTGCCTGTGGTAATATGTGGTCCCAGCTACTGTGGTGCTCTATCACCAAGATTCTCAACAAATCTCCTAAACTCCTGTTGACCACTTCCGTTTGTCGATCCGTCTGAGGATGATACGCTGAACTAAACACCAAGTTAGTTCCTAGCTTCTTCCATAAGGTCCTCCAAAAATGCCCTATGAACTTTCTATCTCTGTCCGGAACTATACTTTTCGGCAATCCATGAAGTCGAATGGCCTCTTTGAAAAACAGATTCGCGATATGAGTCGCATCATTGGTCTTCTGGCATGGGATGAAATGTACCATCTTCGAAAACCTTTCTACTATCACAAAGATTGAGTCAAACCCTCTTTGTGTTCTCGGCAAACCCAATACAAAATCCATGCTAATCGCCTCCCACGGTCTTTCTGGTATGGGAAATGGCTGATATAGTCCTGCATTCTGCTTTCTTCCCTTCGAATGCTGGCAAACTCTACATCTGTCAATGAACCTCTTGACATCCACTCGCATCCCTGGCCAAAAATATGATTTGCTCAGCTTCGCGAATGTTTTGTCATGGCCAAAATGTCCTGCTAAGCCACCACTATGTTTCTCCTTCAACAAGTTCTCCCTCATGGAGCATTTCGGGATACACAGTTGATTGCCTCTGAACAACAATCCCTCCTGGATCATATAATATATCCATGGACTTCTATCTCTGAGAACTGGATTCTCAGTTGTTTCATATGCCTCTGCAAAATCTGCATCACCTGCGTACATGTTCCTGAGATTTTCAAAACCCAATGTTTTGACTCGGAATTCCTGCAACAACAAACACTTCCTGCTCAAAGCATCAGCCACTTTGTTAGCAGTACCTGAAATATTATTAATCACAAATGTGAAATTCTGCATATACTCTACCCATTTTGCATGTTTCTGATTCAACTTCTCCTGTTGAGTCACAAACTGTAATGCGTGATTATCAATGTACAATACAAATTCTTTGGGTATCAAGTAATGCCTCCACTTATTCAATGCCTGTATGATAGCATAAAATTCCTTATCATACATGGAATATTTCAGTTTTGCCTCATCCAGCTTCTCGCTGAAATATGCAACCGACCTGTCTTCCTGACTCAAGACCGCTCCTATCGCAAATCCACTCACGTCACATTTCACCTGAAATGTCTTCAGGAAGTCTGGCAGCACCAACACTGGTTGTTCCGTGATCTTTCACTTCAACATATTGAAGCTCTTCTCAACCTCTGCTATCCAATGAAAACACTTATGCCGCTTCTTCACTGTATCCATCATCGTTGTGCTAATTCCACTGAAATTCCTGATGAATTTTCGGTAGAAACTAGCCAAGCCATGAAAGCTCCTCACCTCGAAAATATTTCTCGGTGATGGCCAATTCTTGATCACTTCTACCTTATCCGGATCCATCCTCAACTCATTAGCTGAAACAACAAAACCCAAGTAAATGAGCTTTGTCTTCATAAATGAGGACTTCTTCATATTAATCAACAACTTCTCCTGCTGTAGCTTCCGCATCACTATAGCCAAATGCTTCAAGTGCTCAGCCACTAGTTTGCTATAAATCAATATGTCATCCAAATAAACAATGACAAACTTCCCGATGAATTCCCTCAAGACTTTGTTCATCAACCTCATAAAAGTACGCAGTGCATTTTTCAAGCCAAACGGCATGAATAGCCATTCATACAAACCTTCATTTGTCTTGAATGTTGTTTTCCACTCACCGCCTTCCCTCATGCAAATTTGGTGGTATCCACTTTTCAAATCTATCTTTGAAAAATACTTTGCCCCACTCAGGCAATCCATCAGATCATCCATTCTCGGCAATGGGAACCTGTATCTAATGGTTATTTTGTTGATTTCCCTTGAGTCGGTACACATTCTCCAACCTTTGTCTTTCTTCAGACTGAGTACTATTGGAACAGCACACGGACTCATGCTCTCCCTAACCAATCCTTTGTCCAACAACTCCTGGACCTGTCTCACAACCTCCTCGTTCTCCTGTGGAGTCAACCTGTACGTGGCTTTATTTGGCAAACTGGCTCCTGGTATGAGATCAATGTGATGACTCACACTCTGCATCGGTGGCAACAAACGAGGTAATTCGTCCACTATGATGTCAGCGAACTCTTCCAGCAGTTCCTGAACCTCATCTGGTAAATCATCCACTCTTTTGCTGGTCAGAACAATCCTCGGTTTCCTGACCACAAAGAATTGTGGATCTTCTTTCTTCTTCACTTCCGTAAGAAGTTCCTTCCCACTCATGAGAAGTACTATGTTGCTTACTTCCTGCTTCACCTCCTTATCTTTTATCGGAAGCAACATATGGGTTCTCCCATTTTTCTTCARGGTATATGTGTTCATTCTCCCATCATGAATCACATTTCTGTCATATTGCCAAGGTCTACCCAGCAATAAATGACAAACATCCATGGGAATAACATCACATAAGATCTTATCATTATATCCACCTATCTTGAATTCAACCAAGCATTGTTTAGTAACAGTTACCTGGTGTCCTTTCTGTAGCCACAAAACTCTGTATGGGCTTGGGTGATCAGTCGTCTCCAGCTCCAGCTTTTCTACCATCTCTGTGGATACGAGATTATCCATGCTACCACTCTCTACGATTACCTTTCACACCCTGTCCTTGGTCTTGCAAGCACTCTTAAAGAGTCTGGTCCTTTGGACTGAACTCTCCACCTCTTTCTCGGGTGTCAAAAGGACTTTTCGCATCATAAGCGATCTTCCACCTTCTGCGTCTTCTCCCTCAACATCTCGCCTCTGCGCTTCGGTGATGTGAGCTTCTCTGATGTCTTTCTTTTTCTCTGGACACTCGAAAGACCTGTGCCCATTCTTCCCGCATGTAAAACATGTGATTACTCCACCTCTTCCTCTTCCTCTACCCCTAGTACAAGGAAAAGTGTTGCCATCAGCATATCCTCCACTCTGCTCTGTTTGCTACCCTTTCTGCTCAACATATGGTTGCCTCTGTGAGGTTCCACCTCTTTCAACTTTACCCTGAGGTTTCTTCCATTCCTCCTTGGGCTTCTAAAATTTCTCCTGGGAAACTGCCTTGCCTCTGGGCTGACTTCTGCCTCTCCCTCGCTGACCTTGCTTACGGCTCAACTTCTCTTCCACTTTCAGAGCCATCTGATAAGCATCCTCCATAGTCCAAATGGTTACCATGCTCAATTCATCCTGAATGTCATATCTCAGACCATTCAGATACCTGGCAACGTTCTCATCATCACTCTCCCAATGACCTTCTCTGATGTTCAATCGATAGAATTCTTCAGTGTATTCCTTCACTGTCATCAGTTTCTGTCTCAGGTTTTGCATCCTCCTGAACAGAGTAATTTGGTAATCTCTCGGGATGAACTTTGCCTTCATCTTCGCAATCATTCGATCCCAAATTTTAATCTTCTTCTTTCCCTTGCAGCGTCTATCTGCTTGTAGCTCGTCCCACCACAATGCTGCATGTCCTTTCAAGTGCGTAACAACATGCTTGACTTTCTTATCCTCTTTGACGTCTTCGTAATCGAAGTAGGTGTCGAGAGCTCTAATCCAATCTAGCAGCTCCTCGGCATCCAGATTACCCTTATAGACTGGAATGTCCATCTTGGCCTTTGCACCCATCCTGGCAATGGCTTTGATCAACCAATCAGTTGATGCATCTTCAACTGCAACTTCCTCCTCTCGTTCAGCCTCTATCTCGCTGTCGGAATCTCTAAGATCCCCTGCACTAGTTGTGCATCTTTGCGCTGTCTCCATGTCTTCAAGTCTTTCTCGAACATCTCTCATCTGTCTTTCCATTTCTGGATTGACTACCTGCCTGCCTCTTCTTCTCACCTCCCTGTCTTCTGGATCAGGTGATTGTCTTTCTCTCCTCGGCGGCATGGCGAATTCTCTTCTCTGCTACAGAAAGCAAAGAAATATTCCCTCTATGATACCAAACCTGACGCAGCCACACTCCTCGAAGCACGCCCTCTCTCACAGGATCTTCTCTTCTTCTCGACCCGAAGACCACCAAAGGTCTTCTATTTCCCTATCAGGAAATCTGCACCCATAGTTCTCTTCTCGTGATCCCCCTTTCTTGAATTATCAGAGGATCGAAAATCGCGGCTTTGCAAGTTCTATGTTGATCACTGGGTTCTTGAATCCTCGAGCCCCAAGATATCAGTCAACGCTGACTTCCTCTTCCCTCTATCGAGACTTCGCTCTATCGCGACTTTGCTCCTCGCGATACCAAGCACGTGGTTTTCCAAACCCCGATGCCCGAGACACCGAAACTCATGATCTCACCACTCTCGACTTCGCTACTCTCGAGGTAGAATAACTTCCACGTCGACTCCCATTGCCCGAGATGCCAAGACTCACGATCTCGCCACTCGCAAATTCGCTGCTCGCAAGGTCAATTAACTCCTATGTCAGCTCCTAATCCCCGAGACGCCGAAACTCACGATCTTCTTCTGATTCTTGGCACGTATCCGGTCGAGTGATATAATGACCCACGATCCCTTGGACTCAATCCCCGGATGTGGTCGTAACCTCCTCGCACCTCCGTGAGAATCCAATGGCCCACAGAACTTCGTGAAATCTCCTCCAAAGATTTTGTCCGTCCGTCCTCCCTTTAATGATTCTGTGAAATGATGAACCGTTCTTCCACAGAACTCGTCGCCCTGCGTGCAAACCTGCAACGTTCTTTGAAACCTTCAAGGCACAACTTTCTTACTTTTCCTTCAACGAATTTAAGGTCCTACTCCTCCTGACATTTCTTACGGTTTTCCAGGTCCTCCGAATGAAACTCTTTGCAAGCACTCCTTGCGGAAAATGTTCAACCACGACTAAGTGTTGAAGACTTCGACCCTGCGCACTCCTGCAGCAGCAGTCTTTCAATCCCTTCACTTAGAATCGCAACTCTGAGACTTAGCTTGGCCTACGCACTCCTTACATGGCACTATGTCCCTTCACTTATGAGATGAGAACAAAATCTAACTTTAATTGAACCCTTCTGTCAATGCACTCCTTGCGGACAATTCAACTGCACTCCTTGCAGGAATCCTCTGGCTCAATTAGAGAAACAATTGAAAATCATTCTCAGTTCCTCTCAGACTTCAACTCAACCATGAAATCACATACACAACATATAAAAGAAAATGCATGACAGGAAGCAAACATTCATGAGCATAACATCAGTACACAGAGAAACAACACAAACCATGAATTTGAATCAAATCTTTCTTCTATTAATTCAAATGCCTGTACATGGGTGTTCTTCATACAATTCTCTGCATGCTCTTCTACTTCAACCACTATGTTACAATGTACAAAGGAGGGTGTCTATATCCGTTTTCCCTCTTGGACTCTAAAGCTATCAAATCTAGAATTCAATTCCTATCTACTTGCATTAACTCTATTAAATGTCGACTATCTACCTAAGGACGAGAGCTATCCGCTCAAGGTCTATTACAATATACAAGTGCACTTCATCTTAAATGACACATTTAAGGTCGCACAACCACTTCCAAGTGTTTTCAAAATTTGTGCTGGCTTGCTTGATGAGTTGGTGATGCTCCTGCATCACCAGGGGTTCTGGAGATATTGATAGGTATCATTTCAGCAATGGTTTCCATATTACCCTCAGCATAGATCTTTTGTGTAGCTAAGGGATTAGTATGACAAGACCTATCTGCAGTCATAGTCACAGTGAATTCTCCTCCGTCGATTCGGCTTAAATTTGGGAGGAAATATGATCTGTGATGAAGATCGTCCCAAGGTTTGTCTAGACTAGTCATTGCTTCGATTACTGCTTCGTCAGAAGGCAAGAGTAAGTCTAACTAATCAACGTTAGCAAGAGAACCCTGAGCCCAAATAGGCTCTAGAAGTGGATCTAATGCTTGTGCGGGAGTTGGATCAAAGTTAGTTGAAGCTTGCTGGACTAAAGAGTACACTACTTCAGTAGTCAACAAGGGCATGGACATGTCGGGCTGCCCTATCTCATCCATCATGGCTGATGGGGAAGGAAGAATCCAAGGGTCCTCAAAGTAAGTCATGCGGAACGATGAAACATGAAAAATCTCAACCTTATGGTGATTAGATATAAATTTTACATCGTCATTAGGAGGTGGATAATTGAAGGTACCCATCAAGGATGGGCACAAACCAACTCCTAAGTTAATGACACCTGGTTGAGGATTATCAATCATAGGGACCGTGGATGCCCCCAAAGCTGGGTCAGGTCTGGAGAAAGACAATTAATCGATGGTCACTATCCAGCCCTCGTGTGGAAACAACAAGACTCGAAAAACTGTAGCAACCACAGCTTGCATAGCATAAGTCCAACTCCGTCCTTACAAGAGGTTATAGTCGAGGGGAGCATCGACTACCTCTACTTCGACACACACAGTTTTCCCTCCTAACTACACAGGGAAAGAAGGAATGATGCCATGTAGTCGGAATGAACGACCATCAAAAGCAGTGAGGAGAGTAGGTGAAGGAGACAAAGAGAACTGGCCAATGGCCTTCCAACATGCTAACGACATAACGCATGTCGAGGCACCCTCTTCGACCACCGTGCGGAAAATATTCCGTGTAAATTTTTTTGTGGGATGAGCCACTACTATCTGAAACGCTACGTGGTAAGGAAAACGAGGTTTTAAGTCGGTTGTATCTAACATGATGGTACCCAGGTTACAAGTCTCAGTAGATCCCAAAGTGGTTAACAAGGCTTTCCTCTGAGCAGGGCAGCTTTGGAGGACCTCCAAAGCAGACATCGCACAAGGGGTTTGTGATAAATCCTCCACCACAGAGTAATTTTGGGCGGCCCTTGCGTTTGGGTTGTGAGAAGATTTTTTAAATGAACTTTTTGGAATGTGTGTCATTGTTTCTCCCAACATCTTCTCGATCTGTAGAGGAAGAGACGGGAGTTCGGCTTCTTTTCCCTTCTCGGAAGTGCTTGGTTGACTATAGGCATGTTCTCTAGTTGATAGAAAAGAATCACCTTTCACCATATATACATTCGTGGGGTTGTTCGAAGATGGAGGGGGTCCTTGACTGCCCCCTTCCGTGCTTGTAGAGGCTTGAGTTAGATTTTTCCCATGTTGAAAGGGATTAGTCGACATAGCTTGTTGTTGTTGTGTGAAAAACTTTTGGGCCTCTGCAAGTTGAGGACAAACATGGTTCGGGTCGTCTTCCACACACAAGTTGCACGGATACCTCACCTTCCATTTTTTCGTAGTGTCCCCACCAACATTATCAGTGGGTTTTTTCTCCCCCTTACCCTTATTTCGTTGTTTTTTCTTCCCTTCAGGCTGCTAGGTGGCCTTTGGGTTAGTCGCTTGCACAGAGTGTACTTCCGACGTTTGGGTAGGAGGAGCAGCCAAATCAGTAGTCTGGTTGGCTGTTGAGTGTTGTATAGATA